>KK499804.1:918940-1034773 GCA_000688715.1 Glossina pallidipes | reverse complement strand
AAAAAAAAAAAAAAAAAAAAAAAAAAAAATGACAAAAAAAAAACTGAAAAACAAAACATTTATTAAAAAATGTTATTTTAAAGGTTTTCAACAAAAGCAAACGAAAAATTTCGTCACGAATATGACAATGCGGAAAGTATTTTTCCCGATTAAATTCATTTGCAGTGAAACGTATTGACAGAAAGAACTCGTAGGTTTGAAGCACTCGTATGTGGTAATATATGAAAAGGAAGCACTTGAACATTCTCAGCATATGTTCTCTCATTTGTAGTCGCTATGGCTGAATATGGCTTACTATTACACATACGGGCACATAAGTTTTGTCAAAAGTTCGTAACGTCTCATGCATTCATAATCAGCTCCAATAATCAAATTATCGCATCAGGCATGTGTACTTGCGTCCATTTAATTTGCTTTCAATTTTTATTCATTTATTTATTGATTTTTTTATACATTTCTTTTTTCGTTAGCTTCTTCATAAGTTTATATAACCGATCATTTAACCGAATAGACCATTCGCTCATTCACAAGCCATCAGAAAAAAGTTTCGCTTAGTTTAATTTAGAATACAGTGGAAATTAAGAGAACACTTCGCACGTAACCAATAATTTTTGCTTTTTGTCGATGCCTACGTAATACTGGGTTAGATCGCGTTTTCAATAATATAAGTAAAATACAGTACAATATAGGATATAATAGATGTTGAGCAAAAAGATCTTTGCTCTCTATTTCGTCTTGTAGTTCATGCACTATAATGTATGCCTTTAGCTAAAGACGGCTATTAAAAAATTGCCCTTAAGTCAAAATTAACTTTTTTCTATACTAAGTTTTCAATTAAAACAAGTTAGAAATGTATAATCGGCGATGGGTGAATCTTCATCTTTAGAAAAAAAATGAATAAACGAAAGAAAAAAACCAAAAAAAAAAAAAAATGTTCAACTTCGCATACCAATCGGTGGCCACGCCACACACACCTTCGGATCATTCATATAAGATATAGGGAAACTTTTATTGTTACATCTGTTGCAGTTTATAAGTAATAAGTAAAACTGCGCTCGTCTTGTTTTTGGAAAAGAGTGTACTCCCAACTTATATTGCGCTATAAACGTATGGTTTGACTGATTTGACTCATTTTCAATACCAGTCTTCGCATAAGACTATCGCAATATTTTTGCCGAATTCGAAATCGATACCTTAAATCTTGCGATCGAGCCGACACGTAAACCGGCAGATCGCTTGTTAGATCAATTCAGAAATTGATTCCGATCAAGACTCATTTATAGGGCGATCAATTAAGTATTGTTTTTTTTGCATTTTCAATAAAAACTAAACGATAAAAGACGTCAATATGAATTTTTTTTATACCCATCACCAAAGGATGAAGGGTATAATGATTTTGGCAAAACGTTTGCAACGCTCGAAAGGAAGCATCAGGGACGCAACAAAGCATATATATAGATATATATAAATATTCTGGAACAACATCAAATTCTGAATCGATTTAAGTATGTCCGTCTCTCCGTTTGTCCCGTTTGTCCCTCTGTCCCCCGCCCGCAAATATGAAGATTTCGACTTCAAATTTGACAGAAACGTTGAAAGTTCTTGCAGTCGAAGTTCTTGGCATTGAAAATGAGCCAAATCGGTCGACGTACACACTCAGAGCACCGAGTAAACTGAGAACACCTCGGTTTTTCAAAACGGAATAAAAAATTGGTGTTTTGCTTATTACTTAAAAACTGTAGCGGATAAATTTAGAAACATTCCAAGATGTATTCGATACGCGATGTACACTTTTACCCATAGTGTATCAAAATTTAATTTTTCTTTCAAAACCTTTATAACGCACAGAAGCAAACTTCAAAAACCGCATAAAGTATAAAAATTCTTGGCCACTTTCTAATTAACAATGTTCCTAAGCGTGTCCATCTGTCCAACTGTGTAGTGTCTGTGGTAAACATTCTCCCGTTCGCAAAAATTAAGTTATCGCCTAAAGACCTGCAAAAGAATTTGAAAATGACTGAAACCGGTGAATGGACATGCCCACTATGTTCACATGTCTACGCAACAAACATCATGTCAACACTTTTGCTTTCGGTGTTTTCTTGCTTGTTATTCACAACACAAACACCATATAAGTTTCCACTTAGAAGAAATCGGCTGCACCCACACAAGCTTATAGAGTATGAGAACTTAATTCTTTTCCTTTTTCTAATCTCTTTTAGTTAGAATAACAATGACATCGATGAGAGAACTCGGTTATGACCGATTATAATTGGTTCATGTTCGCTACGTTTTCACATAAATCTGCTGTGATCCGAACGCTCTTGATCATTTATTGGAGTAACTCAGTGCCTCACCATAAATCCAAAATAAAAATCCCGATAGAGTTACTTCGCATTATGTTTGTGGCAAATTTATGATCATTTAACTTTTCTTGCAATAAATGGATTTTGTTTCGAAATGTTCCATGTTGCAGCATTTTGTTGAAGCCACATATCGTCCAAATCGAAATTATCTAAAAAAAAAAAGTGAGTTATCATGCTGCTGTAGCGTTCTCCATTAATGGTAACTGCAATGCCATTCTCATTTTCAAAAATGACATCCTACAATTACTTTTGCGCCCGTAAATGTCCTTTAGAACATCAGATGTCTTTTTCTTTATACCAAAGAGACAATAGTCCTTAATTAGGAAGCCATTTAACCAAACGTGAACATCATCCCACATGCACGATACGTAATCGTAGATTCATTGTTTTCGTAATATGCTTTAACAAGGCCTATACGCTGCGACTGTATGGTATTCGGCAAATAATGTCAAGGTCCAAATAATGTATTGAAAAACATTCGATTAAAGTCTCAATCAGAAGTGTGTCTTATTTACTTTCGGAACCGCAAAAGAGATAGACTCTATTGATATATGAAAACATTTGCAACAGAGGGCGAGAGACAGAAAGAGAGAGAGACTCCATAATATTCCGTATATGCATATACCTATCTATATATATATATATGTATATATATAGTATTGAAGTATATTTCTCACTTACTTACTTCCTTCAGAATGTTGCTAACGTCCTGATAGAATGAATATATTCTTACCGTCGCGGTGGTAAGTATAATGTAACATGAAAAGTTTATCTTTGCCGTTGAAGGTTGTGTTAAGCATTAATGAGGTACGGAATGTATTGAACGCAGATAAAGCATTCTTTACATGATATCGTTTCAATTGATAGACAATTGATAAGAACATCGAAATCTGTAGTACTTAAGCGTTTAGGCATTGTTTTATATTTTGAAAAAGCAATTAGTTTTCGAACACTGCTGTACAGCACGGGCCCCATATTTATTAAATTCAGATTTAAGAAAAGTTTGAACAAAATTTTCTAAACAAACTTTTGCTTTGTCGTTTATTGAATGCAGTTGAATTTTAAAAGTTGTTTTGTAACAGCGAATGGGAATCACTACAATTCGCTGAAATAAATTACAGATTGAACTGAAGCAAGTCGTCCAGTCAAATGAAAAGAGATACTCAATGAATTGAAATAATTATCCCACTTCAAGGGTCGTTACACATCAACTGAATTCGGATTTGTTTTGTATCTGCTCCCGCTGAGACAAAAAAAAAGAAGCGAAAAGACTATAGGGGGCCGCGACCTACCATCAAATAGCCTACACCACCACTACAATTCTTCATATAACAACTTTTCAAAATAAAGTGTAAAATGAGAAGTGGTCGAAAAAGTGGTCCGATACGAACTCCGTTCAATAGCGTTCGTCTTTGGACTAAACCCTGTTAGCGTATTAAATTTCGTCAAAATATCTTAAAAATTGCGATTTCTAAATGAAAATAAGAAAAGAAGATCCACCAAGACAAACAGACACGCTTCAATCGATTCACAAAGTGACTGAGCCCGAATCGATCGGTATAATGAAAAGTCGATCAATCTCAAGTCGTTCTGAGTGTTGCATAAATTTTTCTTTTGTTTTGATATGACCCGAGGATGTCCTCTACCCGCGTAGCGCGATGTCGGTCGGAAAGAAATGAGGAACAAGAAAGAAAGAAATAGAAAGGTGATAGCTGCCGTCTAGTGGAGACTGAGCACTCACTGTGACTACGACAAAAAAAAAAAAACTCTAACATATTGAGATTTGAAACCGTAAACAAGGACTTGGTAGTCGCCACTCTTATCTCTCCGGTTACTCATGCGGATAAGTTGATAAGACCTGATACCACAAGTGTTGTGGGGTATAAAAACATGTCTCACAGTCAAATTAAATGGTAACTTGAAAAGCTTGCAAAAAATCATTTCATAAATTAGAGAAAATCTATTAGAAAATTGGATGGAAAAAATCAATTGCCACAAATTCAGATGAAAGTTTTATAAATAAAAATTTTCATCACATGAACTTTTCAAGCCTAGTCAGCTTGTTCCAAGTTTTCATATTATTTAATATGAAAAAGAACATATTTTATTGATTCTACACGTGTAGATGTGTGTGTAATCATGAATATTTAATATGTTATTTTCAGCAATATTTGCTTTCAAGATTTTTTTTGCACAATTTTTTTGCATGCAAATTTTCAAGCATTTTCTTACATATACAATGAACACAAAAATATAAAATGACATGAAGTTTCGCCCAAAAGTTAATTTAAAAGTGCTCTATAGACAACACAACTTTTCACATATATGTGTATTATTCTATACAAATTATTGTAATGTCTAGCTGACTACTGAAAACTGTTTTACATGACTACTAACAACATACTTTAACTCAGTACTTAGTATGGTATTGCCAAGTTTATTATTTACGTTATCGCTTTATGCAGATATTTACTGTAACGAGTTCATCTGTCAGGTGTACCGTTTTTAGTACTCCACATTCAACGTAAATTGGTTGACATGTACCGAAAACGGTACATGTAAAAATGATATCTATTCATAAGTAGATTGATAGGGAATGCATTAAAAATTGATACGATACAATATACTCAAAATCAAATTGACGGTTGCGACTTTTTGCGATTTAGAATGTCCTCTATATGTGTAACACGCTGGTGGTCAGAAGGAAGTGGCGAATTAAAAAAAGAGATAGCGAGTAGTGGCCGCAGCCTAGTGAATGTGTTGTCGAACCGGTAGGCGTTATGCTTTTACCGACTATGCTCACTTACTGTAGCTAGGTCTACCCCACTGAGATTTGAATTCGCGAACACTTATTTGGTAGTCGCCACTTTTATCAAGGCTATGAAGACTCTTTTAACCGATTTACGCGATTTCCAAATCAAGAAAAAATTGATGGAAACTTTTGAAGACATAAACTTTAAAAAAACTTGACCGCCTTTTATTATTTGACGAGTTTATTTTTATTTTATTTACTTATTTATTAATCTACAGGATAATCTGAAGGATAAGAAAAGACTTAACATCAGTTTTGCTTTTGTAAGCATCATTTTGGAAACACACAGACGGACAGATTGAGATAGATGATTTCAATATTTCTACTCATCAATCATTTCATGGGGTTTGCGATGCTTTTTTTTCTACGAATTATAAATATTGAACGAATTGAACATCATTCGAATACGATAAAAGAATTATGTAAAGTGCTTGGCTCGCGCAATAACCTATGAGACCTCGACATCCACGTTACAAGAATGATGATTACGTTCTGTATAATTTCAGGTATTGCATATTAATGAACGGCAAATATTTTGTATTTACGAATAATTGTATGTTAATGCAATCAATACAAGTCAATATAAATCACTTATCCTCAACCAATGGCATATGCGATATGATAACAATAATTTAGTGTAGATATCTCTCGTTAAGAAACAAACTAACGTTCGGTATTACAATTGAATCGATTGAAGCCGGTAACTAATATTTTAAAGTGTAAAGGTTTCTTCTTCTTTTTTTTCCCAGAAAATTGTATTGCTTCGAATAATCAATACGGTATTTAAAATTAAGTGTTGTGAAGACCAAAAAAAGTAAAAAAAAAGAGGACTTTCGTTTTAGCCTCACATGATATTGTTAAGGTTATCGTAGCGTAAAGGCTAAAGTTCCAGCCAAATTAAGGCAGTAATGATTTGAGTTGCAATTGCCTGTAGTGTGCTGCGACCCAGATTTCGAACTTGGCAGAGAAATGGGTGGAGTCCATTTTAATTTGATCAGTTTTTTCTGCATGCAACCGTTGGGCGATAAAGATGCGTCGTTTGTCCTCTAAGTTAAAATAGATTTGTAGAAAGTGAAAAATCCTACATTTTTTTCATGGTAATATGGCGTATGGGCAATCGGATGTGAATAAAGAGATTATCGGCCATCTGAGTATGTTAGAGTTATTGCATCTATATGATGACTATATAGAAAAATAATCTAGGAAAAACTAATCCGATCTTGAGAAAGAAAACATAACGAAACAATTCGTAGACTTGGAAAGATATTATAATGTGTAGAAAATGCTTGTCGTGCGATATGCTTGCAATTCTTGTTGATTACGGTATTCTCCGTCGTGCTCTGGCTAGTCAAAAAAAGTATATTCAATTTCTTGAAAAACTTACTTCTTATCAGAGATTTTTCGGATTTTCTTCAAAAATCCTCCCTCGAAATAGCCCCACTTTGCAAGACAGACAACACAAATATCATTATAATGAGTAGCGTTTAAGATAATGATTTTCTCTCATCAGTTGTTGAAATACACTTGAAGCGTTGTTGTGCCAATTTGAGAAATACGAAATGTAATCATGTCACGTAAAGTTTGAAAAATTTTTCACAATTGTGGCTGCATTCTAATTAAAGCTCATATGAAAGGATAAGCGAGTCAATGAATTGTTTTATGAACAAATGAATTAAAATTGTGCACATATCATAGTATATAAAGTAAAAGAAATCTTCTTTGAGTGACGACTGACTATAAAATAATGGTAAAATATTTCTTATAATATTTGTAATAAGAAAATGATCGAAAACTATATGATGAGAACATCATGCCACGTAATCATCTAGAGTTCTAATATTCATATTAATAATAGTAATCACAAATACCAAACTCTTCTTATATTTTCCTAATAATGAAAAAAAGAAAAAAAGAAAAAACTCTCTTCACTTTAATCTTGCTTCTCACGCCTGTGAAAAACGTACAAATCCGCATAAATTGTCTCATATCGTTACGAAAAAAAAAAAAAAAAAAAAAAACAAATTCTTACAATGTTAAGGATCAGTCAAGTGGCATAAAAGCGTCAATAAAAATGTGTAAAAATGTGCAGATATTTTATCATGAAAATTGCGACAAAGTGTCTTAATCATATATATATCCGCCAGATTAAAATCATATAAGAATTAAGGAAACACTTAACAAAGCTTTTAAATTATTTTTCATTTTTCGTAAATTGTCGCTTCTTTGTAATTTTGGTAATTTAATTAATGTTGTGAAAAAATGTTATGACCTTTTTCATGATGGCATATAAAATTCCCCTTAAACGTGTAAACTTTCAAAAAAAATTCCATATACATACCTAACAATTAACTGTTGTGTTCGTATATGAATTTTTACATAGCAAGTAAATGCTTTACAAAATGTGAATTCTCATGAACATTTCATAAGTGCGCTTAACACGTTATAAGCAAAACCAAATTATTTATTTACTTATTTCTACCTTTTTTTTTTTTTTTTGCACCGTTTTTACAATTTTTGGAATTATTTTTAAATTTACAAAATAGAAATTTTCATATCGTTATAGGAAATTGAAGGAATTTTAGGGAGACTAGAAAATTTAATATATGTAGCATATTTTAAGGATTTATTTACTCAATAATATGAGTATTAGAATAATATTTTATTTATTTAATTATTTATTTTATTTATTTAGACATGAAACTCAGCCACAATAAATTGACAGCGGAATTCATTTGAGTCTTAGAAGTAAATCCTATGCTAATTATTATTACGAAAAACTAGTATAGAATGTATATAAAGAGAAGTAAAGAAAAAAACAAATAATAATAAAAATTATTAAAAAAGAAAGAAAGCATGTACACAACTAGCACAGAGGCACACCCACAACCAGTAGCAGTGCAGACTCAAGATGCAAGTGAACCCCTAAGCCATTGCAAACATGCAAAAGCTTGGCAACCGGTAACAATAACCAACACCAATTAATTTTCGAATCATAGTGAGATGTTAAGGTTGCATTGTTAGTTTAAATACGCCATAGGCAAATCGCGAAAACGCGACTTTAAAGAAACCGACATTGAGATTAAGTGATAGCCATCATTTAGGTTTCCGCAAACAACTTTGAACGCGTTAAGCAGCCCACAATTGTATTTACATTGACTAAGCCTTATGAACATAAAGTGCCTAGAGAAGCTCTTAACTTATCTCACCAAGCAATGTGGACGAATCGATAGTACCATTAATTGACACAATTAGGAAGGAAACACCAAGAATAAATCAACGTTTTTCAAGTGACGGAGAGGATAACATAAGCAACCTATTTTCATAAAGAGGCAGCGAAACAAGCGAGTCCCAACTCAAATTCGTAAGGGCAAAGAGCAAGCACGGATTCAATTGAATCTACCTATGGAAAGGAGCCCATATAACAGGGATATACTCAGGTATTGGTGTAACTAAGCCCACCTATAGCCTTTTTATAGAGGAAGAATCGTTCAGCTTCTTGCAACAGCTCAGCTCAACGTGCAAATTAAAACATAATTTTTTATACAGCAAGTTAGTAAATTGTATTATATATATGCTCTATCCGTCTGGGTGGCCGAGCAGGCAAGGAATCGCAACTAACAACTCAATTGTCGTGAGCTCACATCTAAAGCCTCAGATGGTAGCGCTTAAGAGTTTAGTCTTCGAATTTATTTTTATATCCACCACTGAAGGATGGGGATATGCTAATTTTGTTTTTTTTTTTCTTATAAAGTATGTAACATGTATGGATATTAATGAGCAGCTTATGTAGGAAATTAACAAGAATGCTTTTCTCAACAAGTTTAACAAGAAAGTCTGCTACACAACCTAAGTTGAAGGCGCTTGGAATTGCAGTGGAAATTTTTGTCTTCAAGAGAATTCCAAAAACAGATGATATATAATGAAACGGTTGAATGGACGGACAGACAATCGGATGGAGAGACAGAAAAAGGTACGAACGAAACAGCAGTCAACGATGACTAAGCCGATTCAAAATTTTACTTTGATCTAGAATGTGTAAATATGTTCAGCGCGGTCGCTGATGCAACTCTTTCGATATTGTAAATGAAAGGATAAATGAAATAATTAAAACCGTTAACCTTCGCTAATGGATAAACAACAATTTTACGTTTTAATTTTACATAAAATTTCAAATAAATATGTAATGTATAAAGTATATAAAAAATGTAGTGGTTTCGGCGATAATTTTCTCCACAAACAAAACAATTACAAGCGTCCCTCGTGTAATAGTGGTACTTGGCAAACATGCTTTCAATACAATACACGGTACAAAATTTACAAATATTCTAATACGGTGTTGGTATAACGCGAGTGCAAAAAATCGAATATCTGTGTCAGCGGACTTTTTTCATTTACAACATGGAAAAAAAAATAGAGTAGCCGTAGTTTTTAATGAAAATTAATTTCAATATCGTCGCTATTCCTTTTTGGAATATATGTTTATACCAATCACCAAAGGATGAATAATATATTCATTTGTCAAAACATTTGCAGCGCCCATGAGGAAGCTTCAGAGTGCACACATACGTTCGCAGCATCAAATTCTAAATCGATTTAAGCATGTCCGTCTCTTCGTCCGCCCGTCTTGTTTTCTCGTCTTCAAACTACTGCTCGCAATTTTTCACATATCTTGATGAAATTTATTACACCGTTATGTTTTAGTCCAAGGACGAAGACTGTTGAAAATGCTTCGAATCGAACCACTTTTTCAATCACTTCCCATGTAATTTGTTATTTTGAAAAAAATTGAATGGATAACTCTAGAGTGATAGAGTGATAGAGTGAATGGTGGTCGTGTCCCACTATAACGTTTTCCTCGCATTTTTTATAAAAAGTTGAAGGTAACTTACTTTTTCATCTTTATATACGTTTCGAGCAAAGTTTCAGATGTCAGGAAATTTTACACCTCTAAGACTTGGCTTCGAAATAATATGTACGGTACACATTGTCTTTGATCATATTCTATGTACGTTCAAATTATGTTATTCGTTATTATCTACATCTTAGTTTAAACAAAAAAAAAAAAATTGGAAAAGTTTCATATATAAGAAGATTGATAACGGTATTATACGAGAGATGCCTGTACATATAGCATAGTACTTTCAGATACAACTTTCTTTTATATAATTTTTATGTACAGTTTTTTTTGTTTACAACAAAGAACTAATTAAACTAATTGCAAGACTACTAATAAACATTTTTCACTTATCAGACCACAAAAAAATCCCACATTATTAATGCAAAAGTCACTTTTATATATGTATATCATATGTTAAGCAAATGCCTTTTAATTATATTAAATAAATGATAGATGCCAATTTTTGTGCATTTTTTTTTCGCGTGTGTGTGTATGCATATCGTATGTGCGTGAATAATGCAAATTAGTTTAAAGTTATGTTTAATTGAAGCAGTAAATATTATGCTATTTATGTTCCTGCGCGTGTTAGTTGATATTTTCCGAGTGTAAACTGAATATAACTTTGACAAGAAAATAGAAAGGAGACAGTGTTCTCTTTCTCCGAATATGAATCACTTGTTTATTATCGTTTTCCTGATTTTTAATGAATGCACTTTGCGACACACGTACATAGGGTCATCAAATTAGTGTTTTTTTCTTGTTAATTCGTAATAAAAAACCTGAACGATAAAAGATATGAATAGGAATTTTTTCCATTTTAGATATTATTCGTGATTTCGTTCTTTTTATATAAAAAAAAGGGGTTTATGTAGATGGCTGCCTGTGGACTGGGACCTGGAAGATAAATTCTTGTCACCATTCTACATAAATCCGCTGTTCTTTCATCGATAGCACGAACCGCCTTGGTGGATAAGGCCACCAAGAGAGAGAGTTCGTCGTTTATTGGACTAAGCGAGTACCCCAATATAACCTCCAAAGTAAAAGTTCGAAAAGATTTATATCATATGATATTTGCGGCAAACTCACAGAAAATTCAAATTCCCGCAAAACGTATGCCATATTGCAACATTTTGATGAAGCCACATATCGCTCAAGTCGAAATCGTATAATTTTTGACATTAAAAATCAGTTCCAATATTTCGCATTGAATGTAACTAACGATACTATGTTCACGTTCGAAAATGATATTTCCAGACAACAAACCACACACAAGAGTGATTTTTATACACATGCAAGTCCTGTATTTTTATTCTATCCATTCATTACTGGCTACAATATAAATTCAACCATAAATTCTTAATATTGCATACATAAATTACGCAAATTATAGAAAATATCATCAAGACCACAGCAAAGTTCAAAGTAAACAGATTTTGTTTTTAGAATTTTTTTAGGCTTAAAGCACTAACAAGTGCATTTAAGTCTAAGGCTTAAACTATCACACTATAGCAAAGAATATCAATCAGAAGCAAGCAGCGAAGGTTAACCAAACAGTAAACAATCCTTTATGCTTAAAGTATTAAAAGCGAACATAAGTCTTAAAAAACATTATGTAGATAGTACAAAGTACTTACAAAGTATAGCCTACCGCACTGAGATTCGAATCCCCGACCACCTATCGCGCCTATACGGTAGTCCAGGAACATCAGATGAGTCTTATTTGCACCAAAGGGGCAATAATTCTTATTAATTAGTTCGCATTTATATTCTATGGGTGGTCCTGCAGCACCTATACAAAAATGGAGAAACGCAGTCACAACTACTCCATATTAAAGAATATTGAAGTTTCATTCTGCGGAATGAGAAGGAAAGAAAGAACCAGGGAGGTGGCTGCCGCCGCTCAGGGGATGTGTACCCAATCAATAAATGTTATGCGCTTTTACCGACTAATCACTCACTATCAGTTGTAACTACGGCCAAAGGAAGCTCTAACGCACTGAGACTTGAACCCGCGAACCCAGATTGGTTAGTATTCCCAATACCATCAATAGGTGAAACGGATGAAACTTCCATTTACTAAATAACAGAGATTCTGAACATTCGTCTAGAGATAAACATAACATTCGTATCGCGCCTTGCTTTACATAATCCATCTCTCCGCCCGATCTGTCAAGAAAAGTACTGCTTAATGAATGCGCTCCCAATTAATAGGTTTCCAATTCCGGACAACTGTTTAGTTTCGCACATGTTCTTAAATTTTTTTTTAAATCTAATTTTAATGCCGAAGTACACAAACATGACTAAACAATTAAGAAAATTAAGTTCAGTCGGGACCGAATCTTTTATGCCCATTACCGTTTATCCCAAAAAAAGACAAAAAAAGTAAAAGAAAAAAATTTTCATGCTCCCGAATATGGAGTGGGCGCAGCTGATTGTGTCTATTTTCAAAATAAAAGTTTTTGTCATATAGACATGTGGGCGTTATAGGCGTGTCCTTTGAAAAGTTTTTCTTTTCTTTTGGAAATTTGTAGGCGATATCTTCATTTTCCCTGATGGGAGAATGTTTATCACAAATACTACACAGTTGCGCAGACAGACAGATGGACAGACGAATAGGAAGACATGTTTAGGTGCAACCCAAACTTTTTGAAGCTTGTTTCAGGGCGTTATAAATTTTGACACACTATAACATTGGGTAGGCACGGTCAATTTGCACAAATGCTACAGCACCGCTCATAGAATATACCTTCAAATTTTTGTACATTTATTCGCTACAGTTTATGAGTAATGAGCAATAATCCAATGTTTCATTACTTTTAGAAAACAGAGGTGTTTTCAGTTTACGTGATGCGGTGGGCGTGACCTTCGACCGATTTGGCCCATTTTTAACGCTCAGAACTTCGCGTAAAAGCATTTCCAATATTTCTATCAAATTTGAAGTCGATAGCTTCATAATTGCGGGCGGGAGAATGTGTACATCCAACTTTATTCAGAGGAACAGACAGACAGATGTACATGCTTAAATCGATTCAGGATTTGATGCTGATCACGAATATATATAATTTGTGGGGTGTCTCTGATGCTTCCTTTTGGGCGTTGTAAACGTTTTGACGAAATGAACATACCGCTCATCCTTCGGTGGTGGATACATTCAAGTTGTATATAAAATTTCTTCCGACTTATTTCTCTAGATTCAAGGATTTAGTAAACGCAATGAAAGTCCTTGAGGCGGCAAATGTCAAAATATTCATAAAATACTATAATGCAATAAAATGTTTGCTTAACATACTTTTATGCCTAAAGAGAAAAATCTATTAAAGTCTAGTCTAAAGGAAATATAAAAAACTGGTTTTTATAAACTTAATGTTAAAAAAAAATAATAATAATAAAAATAACAATAATACTTGGCATATTTTATAGAATGACAAAAAAAAAAAGCTTAAAATTTCTATTAGAATTATTTTAAGGTTAAAAAAAAAAAACTCATACAAGCCGCTTATAAATTGCATTGTACGTCTTGCAGCAAATAAAAAAAAAAATTTAGAAAAATATACATAATAACTGAACACATAAATATTTCAAGTCCTATTTGAAAATTAATGCTTAACTTGTAAAAAAGTGTAAAAAATTGGAAAAATTCGATCGCATTATTAGAGTTTTTGAAAATTGTTTTTGTACTGTTAGATCAAAACTGTGATTATATTATTGCAAAATGCTCGTTTTGTAGTTCTTGACAAGATTCGTATCACTAATTAGTGAAGACCGTAGATTTCATTTATAATTTTTGCGAGCAGTATTTACAATGTATTCACTATTTACTTACAATTTTACAATGCTCTAATACTCGTTCTGGCCTTGTCCGGTTGAATGTTGCAATTCAACTAACTCTGGACTTGGCTCACTTACTCTCAACTAACTGACTCAACCGACTTTCAACTCTCGCATATATTCTGCTTATGTATGCCCTTTGTGAGAAGCAAGTTAACATAACCTAAATTCATCGAGACATTTTTGATCCGTTAATCCGTACTTTTCGCTTTCGATTTCTATCAATCGTAGTTAATTTTTTTCCCCAGTGCACTTAGTTTTCGCTTCTTTAGAATTTAGTTGCTTAGTAAATTCACTAAATTTCATGAAACGCAAATCATGAAAAATGGCATTTCCCTAACAATATATTAAATGTTTCCTGTATGTATATCTCTACAGAACAGCTATATATACCTAAGTTAAGTTAATTGAAAAGTTGATCGCTACTTGAAATGATATAAATGGAAATTTATAGTCTTTGAAGAGATCATATCGTCTAGAAAGATCCATAAACGAGTTTTTCACATCTGAAGCAATTTTGTCGAAACTTACCATTTCAGTACAATTTGGTTTGTATCCACCATCACCGAAGGATGAGGATTATCCACCATTTTTTAAAACGTTTGCAACGTCCAGATGAAAGCTTCAGAGATACTATAAAGTATATATATATATATATATATATATATATATCTTGGTCAGCATCAAATTCTGAATCGATTTAGACATGTCCCTCTGTTCGGCCGTCTGTCTGTGTAATACGTAAGGTAAACATCCTCGTGGTCGCAAGAATTAAGCTACCGATTTAAAATGCGGCAGAAATATTGGAAGTTCTTGCACACAACATACTCTAATACCAACACTGCTTTCAAAAATAAAAATAAATTATTTTTTTTTTTTGCTCGTTACTTATAAACGACAACAGATACCCCCATAAAAGTTTACATTTATACTCTAGGGAGCGAATCGGGCACGTTTACCCAATATTACAGGATATTAAAGGTTCTTTTTTTGTCAAAATATTTGCAGATCGATCGATTAATATGAAATGTGAATCGTTCTAGACATGTTTGTCAGTCCGTCTATCCATCTGTCTGTTAATTGCTGTGGTAAACGTACTTAAACGATGGCAGAAATGCAGATATAAATTTCCCCCATTTATTCTGCAAAAACAGATATAATCAGCCACGCCTACATCAAGTTATAAGTGATCAAATTTCAAGTTTTTCGCTGTTTGTTGATGTTTTCTGCCTATTACTGATAAGGTAAACAAGACGGAATATTGAAAACTATTCTGTACATTGCTCACATGCAGATATATAATCTGCTTAAAAATGAGTTAAGTCTACAGTGAATGGGGTTGATTGCACAGGGTGGAGGATTCGTTTTTTCTTAGCCATGAAATCAATTGGATATCGAACAAAGGGACTCGAAGAGTGGAATGCGGTAAGTTAAGTGCGTTAAGTAAACATAGCGAACATCACGATGTGGTGAACAATTCCGTCAATATGGATTGAGGAGCAGATATAGGTAGGATCACGATGAAAGGTATCAAAAAATTCTGTCGCGGCCGAATGCAATTTTCTTACTTATTAGAATTGGCTTTCTTCTTATAAAACATGAAGTTTTCGTAATAATATTTAAATGTTTATATTCCATAAATTCGTTCTACGCTTTACTATATATAATTTTATTTGAGCAATAGGGCAAGAATCATCTTTCTAAAGAGATGCAATGCAAGCGTTGTTTGCATTATTTATGACAATCGACTAATTCTTTATGTCAAAGAGAAGTACGGTAACACAATACGCTGGGTATCAAATTGTATAAGCTTTAGGGAATCTCTGAAACGTATTCCAGCATAATACAAACGCCAGAAAGGATCTTTGATAGTGACTTTAACGACACTAACACGTTTGCTCGGTGAACTTTTTCAATTAATTGTGTAAGCAATATAAACAAAAAAAAAAAACAAACATTGTTTGTATGATTAACATTTAAATGTACTAACTTAATGTTTCTTTTTTAACATTGTATATATGTATGTAGAATAAGACACGACTAAAAGGAATTAAACTAAAGAAGATCCCTATTGCATGCATTCATCATTGTATTGACAAAAGAAAAGCAAACATACTTACAATTCGAAAAGATTAGTTGGCGGTGTGATACAACATTGAAAGATGAACAGAAACGTGCTTGAGAGCAAACCACTGCGATGGGAATATATTTTTTTATAAATTGAAATGTTTTCACATTAAATTGCTATTTGCGGCGCTTCCATTAACTAACGCAACAGACAAAACTGTTGCATGAACGTACAAGTAATTCAACATCAATTAAGCAATAAAATCAAATGATAAAAATTTTATCACACAAGGGCTTGTGTTGTTGTTACTGTGACTTTTGATTTAAAAATAAATTTTTTTTTCAAAAATCAACTGATTTATGTTTTAAATTAAGCAAATTATGCTGACAAAGCTATTTTAAAACAAAGAGTATACATAATATTACTATATATACATATATACATATATACAATGATTAAAAATGTGTCAGTATTTATGTTTCTATTTGACTAAACACACAAAAAAGACAATTGCGGCGCCTTAGTGTTTAATTAATATTTTATTTATCGGCGAATTAATAATGAAATGATGTGTTAATACCTTTCAATTCATAAATTCATTTACAATGTTCATCCCTAATCATATAATTGTGCAATTATATTTATACATATACATATACATTGTTTCTATGCTTTTAAAAATTAAAAGTGTCATATATAGCATGCGTTTAGGCTTACCATTCAATGACTATTTATAGCCTACATTTATGTAAACGAAATATTGAAAATTTCAAAGCCCTAATAAAACTGGCATTTGATAAATAATTACGAAAACAAAATCACTTTACGATGCATATATTAACATATATTGGAATTTTTTTATTTTAGAAAGAAAAAATTATTTCAATTTTTGGATATATTACCCGTATATCATGTTAAACATAGTCAAGCTATTAGCAATCATCATAATAATGGTGGCAATGGCGGAGGTATCGACGTTGGTGGTGATAATTTTAGTCGCGTTAATCTAAGCCCAGCTGGTAATAGCGTTTCCGAACATTCATCACCGCAGACTCCTCAAATGGTAATTGCCAACATGAAGTCGAGTATAATGAGAGCAGAACGTGATTACGAAGCTGATCACCGGCAGCACCAACAACAACAACAACAACAACAACTTTTACAGCCTTCACAAACACAATTGCAACAACGCCGTTTAAGCCCTGCAGCACAATTTTATCGCAGCTCTTGTTTTAGTTTCCCAACAGAAACATTATTACTGAATATGACAACCGGAGAGCTGATTGATACCAATGAAAGGTATACCGATGTGTGCATGTACTCGCAAGTCATAAATATTCGCCCAACAGCTTTTATGGCACACTATTATTTACGTATATACGCTAACATATGAACACGTACACATTTACATATTCACAACGCCAACATATGAACACGCATACATTTACATATTCATATGGAAGGGTCGACATTGTTTGGTAATGGCTTTGGCGGGGCTATATGAAAAATCATTTTCCACTCAGAAATTACAGTACACTTAAGTGGAAAAACTCTCATGTCCACAAAAACAAATATTTTTTTCTTTTTTTTTCCCTTTTTTTATATATATATATATCCATACATACATAATTTTGATGGTTTTACACTTTATGGCACAGGCCTACCATATGTTTTCTCGTTTCTTGTCTCTTCACATATTTGTGCAAAAGTGCACACATTAAACTGCGTATGCTATATAAGTCATGTTCACGAGTTTTATTTTTTTTGTTTTTTTATTTTATTTATTTTTTTTTTTATTTTTTTTTTTTTATTGCCATTGTTTTCATTGTTTTCACTTAAGGTTTCATTACAGTTTTTTTAAGAGGATTTGCTAAATAGTACTTAAATAGCGTTCGCAGAGGGATTATGTCTAATAGAGTACCCAATAGATCAAACATATACATATACATATATATATGTATTGTGTAGCCATTTATACGAAATATTTTATTGCGTATGCACTCGAGCGATGGAACTTAATGTTAACGATAATTGAATATCTTTAAATTGTTAAAATATTGAAAACATTTTTTTCAAACTTAAACGTAACTTAACGAACGGACTGTGAAAAGGAAGGTTTTATAAGCTTTTACTGAAAACAATGCATAAGAATAGCAAAGTGTTTCGTCAGTTTTTATATGCAACATTAACTTGTTTTTGTTTAAAATATGTTCGATCACTCAGGGCGATGTGCCATAATACGGTGATGGTCGAAACGAAGCAAAGAAAGGGAAAGAGATAGCGTGCGTGTGCCCAAGCGGTAAGTGTTACAGCTTTTTCGTCCGAACACTCACTACAGCCTTGAGCGAAGTAAGCTTTAACGCAAATGAGATTTGAACCCGCGAACACTGACTTGGTAGTCGCGACCGTTACTTATTCGATGCATGGGATATTCATGCGGCATATTAAATTTATGTGGATGTATGCGACATGCGGAAAAACTGGAAATAGACCCATCTTTTATTGAACTTGTTTGCCCGTATGTCCGTGTTCTGCCTCTTGCATGTGGCAATTTTTAACAAGTTGTGGCGAAATTTGTTACAATGACATGTTTAGGCCAAAGGTCGAACGGTATTGAAAACTGTTCGAACCGGATAACCTTCTCGACCACTTCCCCATATCACATCTTATTTCGAGAAGGCGTTAAATGAATAACTGCAGGGTAGTGTAGGGTATTTAATGGTGGATCATGGCCCACTATAGTGTTTTTATCTGCTTTTCAAATGATTTTGAAAAAAGATTACTGGTTATTGCTTGCGGGCTGTAGTCACATCATAGATCGCTACCGTTTTCTCGCCTTAAATTTCTATGATTTTACTAAATATTTGCATTAAACTTCATAGCGTCATTTATTGGGAATTGTATAGTAAAATATGCTAACTTTTGTGGGCGTAATAACAAACAATTTCAATCGTGATTTGTGTGTATTAAATAAAGACGCAGGTATTAGTTTGCAAATTTATACCAAAGAAAGAAATTTGAGTAGACTGACAGACGGATCGATCCAATGTACTAATCGAATCGATTTGAAAGCTTACTCTGATCAGGAATGCGTAAAGAACAGATATGTCATTGCAATTAACGAGATCGAAACATTATTAACAATGTCTTTTACTCTCTTCATTTCTCGCTTTTCCATGTCTAACTAATATACGAACTTTATGAAGGATATAAACGGAATCTCTTACCACATAAGCAATTGTTCACTTTTAATGAATGTAAATTGGTACAAAGTAAAAAAAAAAAACACAAGTTGCAAACATTGTTTGAAGTTTGCATCCGTTTGCCTATAAGCATTTGATAGGCAAACGTCCAAGGTCACTAAAACAAGATGTAACCCGAAAAGGAACAAAGAGCAATAGCGATAACTTTATGAAAGCGCTAAGAATTACAATTACATTTTCAATCATGTAAAGTGCACATACCCTGTACACTTTAAGTGTTTAATATTTTTTATATCTTAAAACACTTGTGGTACAAGATGATATTGATATTAGACGGATATATGCAAACATCTAGATCCATGTTAATGGATCCAGATTCATTTTCGAAATCAATTCAAATCTGTGTGTCTGTCCATTTGCTTAATGTCTGTTCGCAGTTTTCGGGAAATTTTGATGAAATTCGATAACTTAATCGGTCGTGACTAAAGCATGAACCCTGTAGAATCCAATCGAATGGATCAGACCCCTACTTATATATAAGAAACATATATACAAATACAAGAGTACACCTTTTATGGAAGCCCCTCTATGGGAGAAGTTTCCAAACGTAAACTGACTTCGCCCAAAATTTACCCGAATTAATTTTTCCATTAAACATCTTATTGCCCTTCAACCATTTTCCTCAAAGGGTACTAAAATTTAAACTTTATTGCCATATAAAGCCTTACTTTCCATGAGAAACCTTATACGGGATGCGATCAGTTCAAATAAACCTACGTGACCCAAATTTGCTACGGTTTACTTTGTTGTCCAAATATGAACCAATATCTACCATGAAATATTGCAAAACTAGACCTTCTTACCATATCAAGAGTCAATTTTCAATGGACTGACCTTTACGTCAAATTACTCTTCTAGAACAACGTTCGTCAAGAAATTATTAAAAATTATACGTTTTTTCTAAGCAAAAAAACGTACTTTTTGTAGAAACGGTTATATATTATAGGAAGGGTTTCAGAAAATTGCCCATCCTTCTCGAATTTTCAACATCATATTGATATGCTGAAATATCGAGCGATTTTATTCAAAAATTATGAGAATTGTAAATGTTTAGCACGTACGGGCTTATTGAAGATAAGGTGTTAATGGGGAATGACCTTAAAAATAGTCCGATGGAATCCGTTTTCAATACAATTCGGAGTTGGATCAAAACACTTGAATGCATTAAATATCGTCAACATATCTCACAAGCTGCCACTTATAGGTTGGACATATATACAGACATCAGCCAATCAAATGGATGGAAAATAATTCTGAAATGATTGATACAATAAAAGATGTGTCGTTCTTAAGCTCTTCTGGGTGTTACACACATATCTACGCAAAGTTAATATACCCTGTATTTGCCGTTTTTAGACCCATCACCAAAGGATGAGAGTTATATTTATTTTGTCAAAACGTTTGCAACGTCCAGAAGGAAACTTCAGAGAGCCCACAAATTATATACATTCATCATAAGCATCAAATTCTTAACCGATTTCAGGATGTCCCTCTGTCCGTCTGGAAAATGTCTGTTTTAAACATTTGCCTAACCGTAAAACTGAAGCTTTCGTCTTCAAACTTGACAGGAGCATTGAAACTTCTTGCACATAGGCTGGTATTGAGAATGGGTGAAATCGTTCGAAGAACACGCTTACAGTATTACGTAAACTGACAACACCTCGGCTTTTCAAAAGAAATAACAGGGTGGATTTTTGCTCATTACTCATTGACTATAGCAGATAAATCTATAAACAATTGAACGTATATTCTATTGGCGATGCTGTAGTACCTGTACAAATGTGAGTGCAAATTGACCACGCCTACCAAAGGTTATCAATATGTATTCAAAATTTAAAAATCCCTTACAGGGTATAAAATATTGTCCAATTTCAAATTCGGAATGCACCCCTCTGTTCGTCTGTCTATCTGTCCATCCGCGCAACTATGTAGTATCTGTGATAAATATTCTCTCGTTGGCAAAGGTGAATATATCGCCTACAAATTTGCAAAAGAAAGCGAAAATGACCTAAACCTGTCAAAGAACACGCCTATAACGCCCAAAAAACGCCTATGGAACAAAAATTGCAATCATGTTTGCTTTCCGTTTTGTTGATTGTTACTCATAATATACAACATATACATCATATAGATTTCCACTTTTATTTTGAAAATGGGAAAAATCAGACGCGCCAACCCAATATCATAGAGCATAAAAATTGAATTGTTTTCCTTGTTTTTAGTCTTTTGCAGGATAACGGCGATGGGTATAAAAGATTTGGGCACCAACGAACACGATTTTCCTACTTGTTAACGTTTCTTGAGAAACATTGGTTAAGAGAGAGAAAAGTAAAAAAAAAGTAAAAAACGTTGGCTCCCAAGCTGAAATCCCTAATGCAAATAATAACAACTGCTGTTGAGCAAATTCAAACGAGTGACGAGCCACGAATAGCTCCGGTAGCCAGGCGGCCAGGCAATTAGAACATAGTTCAGATTAAATTTGATCTGATTCGAAGTAAAAATATCTCGATAAAAGAAATATTGCCGAGTTTCTTATCCGATCGTGTAACATAGTCTCTGCAAAAATTTTCGCTAAGCTTTGCGTGACTAAACACACAGTAAATTTTTATTCAACATTTCTCACAAACGTCTGAACACACTATCGTTTTCTATTCTTCCTTCCTTTCTTTATTTTTTATTTTTTTTTATGGATAACCATTCGATGAGTTGTGGGATTTTGAAAGCAAAAAAAAAAAAAAAAAGCTAAATAAAAAAACTCGTAATAAAGAAATTTAAAAAATATCAGTAGTGGTATAGCGCTACAAAATGTGGATAGCAATGAATATCTTTTAAATTAACCTTTAAATCGAAGGTTATTTAGTCTTATTTACAGAAGGTTATCATTTATAGTGTTAGTTATATCTACAGGTAGAAAAAAAAAAAAACGAAACGAAAATTTTAGTGTAAGAAATGCTTTCAACTAAACTCTGTGAAGTGAAATTCCAATAATACACAGAATTAAGTAAATTAAATTAAATCTTAAAAGCTTTACTAATTTTCTATCATAATTCATTTTTTTTTTCCCCCAATGGCTTCAGGTTTACCGCATTTAGAGAGAACCAACGGGTAGTTTAACTTTGTTAAAGTATTTGCAACGGCCAGAAGGAAGCTCAGGAGACTTCATAGATAATTCTTGATCAGAGTCAAATTTTAAACCGATCTAAGAATGTTCGTTTGTCCGTCTTTGTAATGACTGTGGTAAAGGGAAGAAGTCAACTACTTATACTTCTTGCGCGCAGCCTGGCATTGAAAATCAGCCAAATCTGTCGACAGATATTCAGTGAAAACATCTTTATCCTTCAGAGAGAATAACAAATTGGTTTTCTGCTCATTACTCGTAAATCACACCAGATAAATAAACAAAAGTTTGAATGTATATTTTATGAGCGATGTTTTAGTATCTGTACAAAATTAGGAAAATGTTATAGTGCATCGATTTATTTTGAATATCTTTATAATGCGCAGAAGCAAGCCTCAAAAACCCCATAAAATATATAAAAAGTCTTGGCCAGTTGCAAATTTGCAATGCATCGAAGTATGCCCGCCTATTCTTCTGTCCGTCTTTCCGTCTGTCCATCTGTCCGTCGGCCCGTTTGTTTGTCTACCCAGCAGTGTGGCATTTCTCGTTCGCAAAAATTAAGTTATCGCCTAAAAATTTGCAAAACAATTTGAAAAGTGATCAAAGGACACGCCTACAACGATCACACGTATAAGCAACAGAAATTGTGAGCAGTTTCGCTTTCCGTGTTTGTCAGTTGTTACTCATTAACTGCTACACACATACACAACACAAATTTCCACTTTATTTTTGAAAGTAGAGAAAATCGATCGCACCCATCCAATATACCCCTCTTCTAAGCTCTCATACGATAACAGTGATGGCTATGAAGGATTCGATCATGACCGAACATAATACGTTTCTTATTTGTTTTTCCTTTTATATTCTACCACCGAGAGCGTATTATGGTAAAATGTTTTCATATTTCTCGGATAATTTAAGTAAAATTATAATTTGGTTAATTTTTTTATTTTTTTTTTCTATTTTTATGGATTTTATGAAGTGTAAAATACTATTAGCAATGTAAGCTGATATAATGAAATGCAAACAAGAAAATTTACAAAGAGAAAAACAAACTAATTTACTTATGCGTTATTAGAAAGAGAACGAAAGCAAAGGATATAATGATTTGGAAGTGAGTGCATTTGAATTTATTTTTGTTGCATGTAAAAATGATTTGAAAATATTTCAAGTCATTTCAAAGTATAAGAAAGGTATTAAAAGTTAAGTGCGATGTATGTAGTAAATATTAATAGTCTTCGGCAAAGTAAAAATCCAAATTACACTTTAATTATAAGGTTCACATTAAAAGAAAATATTTTCTCTAACATTAAACATCAAATGGTATTAGAAAGCAAGAAAATATTCGTATGCCCTTGCGAATCGTATACACAAGGAATTACTGCTGTTTGAATTTATAATTGTAAGACACACACGTATATATATATTTTCGACTCGTAAACAGATTCTCTTACACATGATAGTCGGTAAGTACGGTATAAACAGAATTATAATAAAATTTAGATAAGTTTTTTCTCTGTTCTCTGCTTTTATTCTCTATTTGTGTAAAAACGAAATAATACCCAAATTACTTATAACTCTCTTAAATGTGAATTTAATTATTCATCCCAAATATTAGGAGTACAAATAAGTTTCCTTCGTTTTCTCTCAAGAAATTTACAGGAATTTATTGTGAAAATACAGCAGATTATGTTTTATTCAAAGCAGTGTTCATTGCTAGCCGCTACCTTTTCTCATATGCTTTCTCGCAACATTCTGATGGCATGTCGGAAGAATTCTTCACGTTTTGAAGCTATCGGCCCGATTTTGGTTATCTTCATATGCTGTAAGGCGTTGCTCAGGCAGACGATGTACCACCGATCCGAACAAACAATAATGAAAAGGGCCAATGTCTGCTGATCGCAGCGGTGAGAAGAAACTGAACTCACCACAAAACAATTCCCATAAAGGTGTAGTAGATTCCCGAAAAGCTCCCACCCAGATATTCCTCAGAATCACTTGCTCGTCGGTAGTATTCCTGAAGAGCTCCCACCCAGATATTCCTCAGAATTACTTCGTTGTCGGTAGTATTCCTGAAAAGCTTCTACCCAGATATTCATCAGAACCACTTCCTCGTCGGTACTATTCCCGGAAAGCTCCTACCCAGATATTCATTAGAATCACTTCCTCGTCGTTAGTATTCCTGAAAAGCTTCTACCCAGATATTCATCAGAACCACTTCCTCGTCGGTAAGCTCCGAACCGAAAAGTTCCTACCCAGATATTCATCAGAATGACTTCGTTGTCGGTAGTATTCCTGAATAGCTCCCACCCAGATATTCATCAGAATCACTTCCTCGTCGGTAGTATTCCGGAAAAGCTCCTACCCAGATATTCATCAGAATCACTTCCTTGTCACCTGCAGTTAACGCTGAAATCGTTGATTTTGCATGTGTCGCTGACGCTTTACATTTATTGAACATTTTCCGATACTAGAAAACAAAGTGGACTAAAATGATCCCTTTTGTTAGAAATACGTATATGTATATGTCGTAGGCATCCCGAGAACTACAAATTGATTGCAAATATTTAAAGGGTTTTTTTGTGCTATGAACAAAGGTCACCGAAAAAATTGTGAAACATTACACGTGCGTTATAAAGATTCTTTTTTGAAATTAAAAATTTGAAAAAAAAAAAAAATTAAATATGAAAATTACGTCCTCGGTACGTTTAGTGTTAAGCAAAACAATTTTTGGAGCACTTAAGGAACGAAACAAGACGTGTACGTTCAATGAATATTTGAATAATAATTTAAATTTATTTATTAGACTTAAAAGGAATTTTTTTTGAAAATCAAATCAAACTTAAGCAGTCATTAGTTGACTTTCGAAAGAGTAATTGAATTAAAACCTGTCACAAAGTCAGTGCTGAAGTAATTACTCTAAATAGCATAACTGTGTAATTGATTACATACATTTTATAAACAGTTTTCGAGAATTATAATGGACATACACACACACACACACACACACACACACACACACACACACACAAGCTATTACAGAGGAGAAGAGAAGAAGGAAAGAAAATCATTGAGAAAATTTGTCTTTTCGATTGCAAAGGTTTCTCGGTAAATAAATTTTAATTAATTTCGTACTTTTTATTAAAGATCTCCTGCTGGTGCTGGTGCTGCCGCCACCACTTCCGCCGCATTTATCGCTAAAGACGAATTGGGTACGCAACGTGTTTACAAAAAAACTTCACCCAATTGTGTCTTGACATTGTATTTACCGAGCCGTGAGATAACATTGTCTGGCAATAGTCCGGCAATAATTGAAGGTATTGTTTACGTGGATCCCAAGGCTATACAAGGCTATCGTGTCTATGCACAGTTAACGTTAACATTTCGGTAAGCAATCGGCGCTATTGTGCAAAGAAAAACGCCAAAGAAAAACTAATTGATTTTTTTTTTTTTTTTTCTATACATTACAAGTTACGGCCGTGAAGACGAAGAAGTAATGGGTTTACGTTTTTGCAATGAAGCTATCATGTCCTTACATCAAATATGGCCACGCAACGAGGAACCACATAGAGAGACATTGACACCATTACAGGTGAGTTAAATAAGTCATTTTTATTAAATTTTTAATTGAATTGATTTTATTGACGACCATAAACGATTCAATATGACCCGCACTCATGGGCTCATGTATTTATATATACCCTATAAAATATGTGGTAGACTTGCACTAAGTTCAGATGGATATACGCAACTCTTTGAAGGACTTCAGATAGATCGTAACTTCAGAGCTTGTCTGGCCATAACTTTTTGGTTTCAATTCAAAACATCGCAATTTTGAAGGTATTTTGACTAAATTCATTTCACTGATATAACGAAAATTTTTATAACCGCTCCGCACACAACGGCCTGTTTAAAAAAAAAGCAAAAAAGAAAGTATTTTGAATAAATGTGAAAAGTTTAGAAGGGATGGAACCATCTTTGAACATAAACTAAACCTTTATAGAGCAACAGAATTAACTTTTTACTATTTTTTGAGACAATTTGCTCCACCAAATAGTGATCTGACACATTCATACGTGCTATACTAATTTATGATCACCAAAAGTCCACTTTTCCTCCGCACTCCAAAAGCACAAATAAAAAGCTTCTCATGAAAAGTAAGCCTCCACATGACAAGGGGCATGTTGTTTAGTATTTTACGACTTAAATAGAAGAACACGACTAAATTCTTTAAGAGGGGAAAAAATATATTAAATATGGATCATATCGGTCCAAACTATTTCATGGGGAAAATAGGTGAAGAATATTAAATTCGTTAACTTTGCTAAATCTGTACCACATGGGTTGACATTAAAATTAACTTTTCACACGACAGCAGGGTACAAATTCTAGTATTAAGCGAATGGGTGTCGGGCGTCCAATAGCGAACGTTGACCGACCACCTTTTTTTTATTTTTTGTTGAAAATATTTTGTTTACGTAGGCAATTATTTTTATTTATTTGTTTATTTATTGTCTATGCATTTTGTAAATAAATTTACAAACTACGGATTTAAAGGCTGCCGGATAACTTAGCTCATATGCTCGCGTAGATTGAAAATTCTACCGCGCTTGAGATTTGCACCCGCGACTTTTAAGTTGTTAGTCGTGATCCGTTTGCCAACCGTTACGGATAACAGTTGCTTTTATTGTATGCGAAATAAAAGAAATAATGGAACGGAGCTTAATTATGCGCTCAAATTCAATTCAATTCAATTAATTTTCATATGAATAACTTTGAGTCTATGCTTCTAAGCCATCGACAATTCATGGAAATTCAGTTGACGTATCAAAATTCAACATTCGACTTTTAACAGTCATCGAATGACATAAGTAATGAGCGATTAAACAGAACGAGAAGTCTCTTGGACGTCAAAGCATTGCGATGAATTGACGTCTCTTTTACTTATTGCTTAAAACACGATTCGAAGCTATTTCAGAGAAAACGAGATTAATTGTTATTCCGATTTGTTTAAAAATTTTCGACTGACATAAAGATCAGTTAGACGACTGAAATGAAGCGAATCTCAAAACAGACAAAAACAATTGTTTTAAGAAGTTTTAAGATCGATATTTATACACCTTTCGTTAAGGAATCAATGCATAGACGCAATAATATTTTATATAAATAAACCGAGACTATAACACAGAAAGTATTACATACATATATATGTATATTGTACGCAACAAGAGTATCTACAATGCCATTTCGAAACACGTACAAGCATTAATAGCAACGCAAATGTGGAGACACATTGCGATGGCAGGATTTCTTTTAGCTCAAAAGCGTATAACAGTTAAGCCTTCAGCTCTTAAGCGACAGAAGTTGGCGTAGGGATTACATTATCTACGCATTATACTTTAGGCGAATTGGGAGCGCGTCAGTAGCAAATCAAATCGTCACACTGGCCTGCTTAGATAAAGAATTAGCAGAAACGTAGAAAAGGCGGTTACAGTGTATACGCATTTATAGTTGAGTGTGGTGTACCATAAGCGGCTCTAAGTAATGGAGACTTGCCAACAGCAACTTATGCAATTATCATGATATCGTGATAAGCTGTGGCACCACACAACGAAAATAGTCTTAAACTACTATTAGGTACTTTCTCGCTCTCCTCGTGCTCCTTCTAATTAGCTTTGATCTAAATCGTTCACTTGTTGTCACTTTCGAGCAAGGTATCGATTTTCAAGAGGATACCCAGAAAATGGGTCTTCTTATGGGCAAAGTCATTGCGATTAATTGCTTTTTTTGCAGGAAACTCATATTTTGCCTATAAGATGGAAAATTTGTGGTGATATGAACAAAATATCGTTAAAATTCGACAAAAACTAATATAATAAGAAATAATTCGTGAGCTTTCATGGAAGCGAATGTTGCTCATTTTGTAATATAAAAATGTTACGTGTTTGCATCTAATACAATGTTCGGTTATTCGCATTTAGTTGCTTTTAAAGAAATTCTTTAAAAAAAAGTACACTTTTAGGTCAAAAGCTCTCACTGTCAGCCATTTCAAAAGCAATTCTTGTAAGGATTCAAAAAATTTCATTCAACACAAAAGTACAAAGTTTTCAGGCAGAGAAAAGTCCATTCAACAATTTATACATTTTCATAATAGTCAATCAACAGGCATCTAACGCAAAGGATATCGAAGAAAAAGAAATGAAAGAACTCACTAAAGAACACTTCTACGCACAAATATCTCACAAAGTTTTCTTTTTTTTTGAAAAACCTTCACCAATCAAAACAAAATGTAGGAAATGTGTTAAACGAACATCTATATTAACAAAGTAAGTAAATTGTATGCGAATAGGATGGAAGAGGTAAAACCGGCCATGGAATACTCTGCACTATGTTTCTCTTCATCAAATACAAAAAAACTTGATCTTGTTCCCCTGTAAGAATTTATATGTCATTGGAATCGTTATATGCGGGGAAATCCGAAAAGTAAAAATGTGAACGAATTTGCCTCATTTTTTCCGCAATTTTTGCAGATTCGCGTTCTATTCTATCATTAAAATTTTGTTTATTTTGTTTATTTTGTTTATAATGAAATATTATCTTTTTACGGATCTGTGTAGAGAAGTCATAAAAATGTCAATGTAAAAGGATGGGGGGTATCCTCATTTCGTCAAAACGTTTATAACATGCAGAAGGAAGCATCAGTGACCCCATGAAGTAGTGAAGATGCCTGATCAGCAACAAGTTCTAAATCAATTTGAGAGTGTCCGTCTGTCCGTCTGCGCAATGTGTGTTGTAAACATCCTCCTGGCCGCAAAAACGAAGCTATCGACTTCAAATTTGGCAAAAACAGTAGAAGTTCTCGCACGCAGGTTGCTATTGAGATTGAGCCAAATCGGTCTAAGAACACGCCCACAGCGTCACGTAAACTAAGAACGTTATTGTTTTTCAAAAGGAATAAAAAATTGTTTTTTTGCTCATCACGCATAAACTGCAGCAAATTGATGTACAAAAATTTGAACGGGTATTCTATGCGCGATGTTGTAGCACTTGTGCACAAAAATGGAAAAACTTGCCCACATCTACCCAATGTTATGGTATATCAAAATTTATTTATTTTTTCAATACCTTTCTAACGCGCAGAAATAATCCTCAAAAACCCCATAAAGTATACAAATTCTTGGCCCGTTTCATAACTTGAATGCAACTCTTTCTCCCTTTTATATATTGACTTTTTCAAAGTGGGGATTGGTCAAATTCGATCCATTGTCAAGTAATTTTACTTTATTTAATTATTAAAAAAATCGAATATCACACAATAACATGAATAACAAATCACTCAATAAGTTCGTAGGATGATATATAGATATCGCCACTATTGATGAATTGATGCTGCTCTTCCTTTTGTAATGCAACGGAAAAAACTGAAATTTGTGTGTTTCGGTACATTTTATTTGAAGGTTAATAGTCAATAGTCATCGTACAAACTTATTGGGTGATGTCTAATATATAAGTAGATAAGTATACAAATAAAAATAAATATGAATATACATATATATAAACGAGCTTATAATCATTACCTTATTGATGTGTTACATGTCGAATACAAAAGTAGTATATGTTCGTGTGTAGGGAAATTTGAAAGAATTCTTTCAATAGCTTAAAAAAGAGTTTTGCATTTACTTTGTATTACATTTACGAAGAAATATGTATAAAAGTGTGGTGGCAGACATAGTCATCATTCTCTCTAATGACTATGAAAGAAACATTAATTTCCTTCTTAATATCATTGTGCTTCATGTTTACTTTTTTTCTTTTTTTTTTTTTTGCTATTTCCGAAGGACGCTTTAATGAAACGTCTCGGAGAGGGAGCACATCCGTTCACATTGTCTTTAACATCGCAAGCACCACCCAGTGTGCAATTAGTTCCAGCTAAACGTTACTACGGTGCACCTATTGGCACGAGTTACGATGTACGCTGCTTTATTGGTAAGCTTATTACAATGTTAAGATTATTTATCATTTAATTGAATATGTCGTGCGCTACAGGTATTGCAATATTAGAAATCGATAGCTCTTGTTTTTCTGCAACAAACAATTCAATTGTATCCTTTAATACCTTGGCGGGTCATTAAATATACGGAGAGAAGAGAAATCAGTTAACATATTGCACTATATATGCAACTAACAAACTCATTATTATTTTCTTGGTTTGACTGAAATTGAATTATTTTCATTTTTTTTCTCTCTCTCCCGCCGCTATTTCCTCTTAATACCTACTATTTGTGCATTAACTAAAGACACACAAGCATATGCACTGCTCACCATGGTCTCTGGTAATGAATATTCAATGTCCATTAGTAACGAAATGTCGATACACAAAATAAGTAAATAGATAAAAACACACACAACTGAAGCAATTGAAGGCAATAATTTATATGGGGACCGAAATAAAATGCTCACCTTAGCGAATTAATTTACCCGCCCATATTTCATTAAACTGCTATGTAGGTTCGTTGATAAGCCTAAGTTTTGTCTTTTAGTTTCTTGCTCTCTCCTAATTAAATAATGAGAGAATAATGTCTTTGTAGCAAAAATATTACTTTCGAAAATAGCAAAGCATAGCAAAGCAAAGCAATCTTCTTGAATATAAAATTTACCTCTTTCCAAAAAAAAGAATTTCTTACCGAAAGCATTTCCTACCATATTATCATATCGAACACTTCTCCCTCTGTTCTCAAAATGCACCATAAAGTGTTCAGAAGGCTATTCAACAGGTGTCTGTGAAAACAGTATGTAAACAATAAAATCCAATTATTACTCTCTCTCTCTCTCTCTCTATACACTCTCGTATACATTCTTATACGTTGCTTATCCTTTTTTCTACTTCTGCATCTCACTTGAGCGTAAACTTACCTTATCAAGTACTCTTAAGGTCAAATATTAAGACCAATATTCAAGTTAAAGTTCAAGTTCAAGTCTATCGAATAGAAGAAGTATTTTTCCATTAAGTTGGGTAGCACATCTTTGCCAAAATTTCACATCATAAACGTCATTAGTGTTTCAGCTGTGCTTTCCGATTTCTTCAATGTGCGATTTGATTGAGCAAAAACGTATAGGATGTTGCAGAGAGTCCCTGGTAAGCTGACGAGACTCTACCGATGAAAAGTCCATCAAACAAATCAAAGATCCGGTGTTCGAAAACCGTCGACACGGTTTAACCAACAACATTTTAAAAGACATTTTTCACCCGGAACGCGTCAACTCTCCATTGTTGGTATCTAAAAACATTCAATTTCCGCATTAGTTCTTCGAAACACAGATTTAGACCTATATGGCTCTTGGCCCAGTCTGGGGACAACAATTTCGCTCGATTGAAGAAGAACAAGATGAATCGTAGAAAGCTTTGGAGGCCGTTCCGAAAGAATTCAATAATTGAAAAAAAAACGTTAGCATAAGCGTATGGCACCTGGCACGATTAGGTTAAAGGCGACGAAATAGATTTAAAAAAGCTTCAATTAAATTGATCTTAATTTTTGATCACAGTAGTCGTATGCATTATGCTTTGAACCATGCTTTCCTCAGTACCATTCGCTAACAGTAAGTTAAGCTAATAGATTAACATTTCACGGTTTTAATGTTTTTTTTTTTTTTTTTTGGTTCATATGCAAAATATTTACGTTAATGTAAACGTAATAACGTAAATAAATTTAATTCAAGTGTTGAAATAAAAAAAATAAAAGTCATTTCATTACAACTTAATGTCATGCTACATATACTCTATGTTTGACGAATATACTCGTCATCATTAAATTTTCGCGATGCAATTTAAATATGCATTTTCCAAACGGTTCGAAAACGTTAACTGGTTAAACATTTGCAAAGGACTTCTATGTATTTATAATTTACGCCGATTACCTTATGGAGTTTATTGGATTTGCACGGATGTACGTAACACACAAAAATAGTTAAGGTGACCCTCCCTTATATTACAACAATTATTTTCTGTATTTATTGAAGCATGCCTGTCTATCCGTCTCTCTGTTTGGTTCTCTGTCCGTACGTCTGCACAATATCTGTTTATGCATTCTTGTGTTCAACACCGTCTACTCTGCGTGTTAATCACTGCTTTGACTTTGCTTTTGAGATATGTTGACGAAATTTCGATAAACTGACATGTTTTGGTCCAAGAGCGACACCATCTAAAAATGAATTCCATCCATTATATGACCTTCTTTTGAGAAAATTTGTTAAGTGAAAAATATTACAAATTTTTCAAAAAATTTCACGGCAAATAATCCTTGAGCAATAGTACTCAGACACATTAAATTGATGTGAAGAATTCAGATCGGTTGGACTAATTTGTCAAACCTGCCTCTATACAATCGTTCTTATGAAAAGTAAGCCTTTGTATGCCAAATAGATTTAATTTTTAACATTTTATATATAGAAAATAGGTCCAAATTGACTGTTGGTCACATGGTTCTATTTTTTAGGCCCCATATATATCTATTGAATCGTATGCCTTCACATAAAGTTAAAACATAAGTTTTAGTATTCCATCATAAATAAATAAATGAGGAGGTGTAATAGGCGAAATAGCGTAAGGAATTTATTGGCCGGCTTTTCGAAATTCATTATTTTTTTGAATGAGAAGTTCTGCCGCACCCATATACATAGCGCCTTCTGATTACCACATGGCTTGGCTGGCACGCAGTTTCGAAATGCTGAAGAAATGCAAAAATGGGTCGATGATTGGATCGCAGCCAAACCAACATCGTTCTTTCGACACGATATCGCAATGTTGTCCGAAAGATGGGGAAAAGGTTGCAGAAATAGATGGGAAATAGTTTGATTAATAAATCAATTTTTCTCATTAAATACCTTTTTCAAATCAAAAAATTATCAAAATACCTGCAAGCACCTAATAAGACAAATAAGATAAGCAAACTTCGACTTGGGTTTTTAGTTCAAAATTCTTAACCAACGACTAAAATATAATTTGCAATAATATGATAGAACTTAAAAGTGAACACGAGGCACTATTTATGGTTTGGGCCTTGACAATATCAAATGTTGTCAGATGTGATCCAAAATTTTCATTGGAAAGTCTTACTTTTCTTGACTATAACCTTCTTCAGAATATTTTGTCAGTTGAGTACGAATTGTGTTGCTTGCAGTGGTTTAAAAGTTGTATCTCAGCGAAAACATAGACGAAAAATGGATTCGTTCGTTCGACACCTTGTTACGACTTACGAAAGGTACAACGATTAACTTGCTTCCATTTATGGCGATGAGGCCTCATCCTTTGCCACTGTAAAAAACCAGTAGAAGCAGTTTAATTGTGGCCGCCGTTCCCCCAACGGCGACAAGAAGTCGTAAAAGTCATCGAAAATCAGTTGTTGTCGCAGAAAACGTTGATGCTATGCAAAAATCAATAATGTAAGATCGGCATGCATGATCGCTATATTGTGAGATCATTATAACCTTAAGCATTAAGCGTTTGTTCTACCACTGTACATAGAACATTTCGTGACATTTAACAGTGAGAAAGTCTTGGTCTCGTTGAATCCCATTGCTCACATCTTTTGGTGTAAACAAATGCTTAAGAATCACCATGACCGTGCTTCAAAAGGCGTACCAAACCATCGGTGAATTGTACATCTCTGCTTATGAGCAGTAAAATGAAGAACAGTCCAGCAAAGTTATTCGCGCTCGAAGCACTTCGAAACGGAAAACTAACCATGTAGCGATAGCGGTCGTAGAGAAACGTGAAATGATCAATTCAGAATGCTTTGCCGCAAGTCTTTGATGAAATAGGGAAAATAAACAAATACCGTCAGATCATTTTTCATCATACATTTTTCCTAACAATCGACCATTTAAACGCTCAAAAAATCGATTAAATGAATCATTAGCCGGTGCAGATCTCATTTGGACAGCTAATGACTACGTTTCGTAACCGAACGTCAAGAATAAGTTGCCTGGACAACGATTTTGGTTTTAAAAACCTGTTTCGGTGATGTCTCAAGGGAAATGGAATGGAAAATGTTGTGTTAAACGCTTCAAAGGTATGCCACAGCGCATAAAAGGGAATGTTTGGAAAAACTATAAAGCAATTTTTAATGAGAGCTTAATATGCTCTCATTAAGAAGCTTAAAATGTACAGCGTAACCGATGTATTCATCTATTAAGGCAACTCTCTCTTTGCCGCATGCGGGGATGTTCGGTCAGCGGTGCGATACCAATGCCACTGTTCTAGTCAATCATAAGCAAAGTAACGAATCACCTGCCGGCTTGTGTTAAATTCTTTTGCAATGCAATTAATAAGTAAATTTAAAAAAAAAAAAAAAATACCCCATCAAAATGTGAAATGAAAAGGAGAGTAAAAATAAATTCTATTCTATCTGATATGAAAAGCTTGTAATTATGATATTCCCTAAGGGAAATCCATATTGAATTCATCTGAATTCATTGACATCATTCTGCTTTTGTGTAATATGGTATTTGCATGTGAATATATGCGAAAAATGTGTTTCTAATTAATTTTCTGTGTTTTGTTTTTAAGCGGATAAGACCGATGATAAATTTCATAGGAGAGCATCAGTGAAAATGGGTGTGCGTGTCATATATCGTACTGATGTTTACGGCATAAATGGGCCAGAAAACTTTGCTACAATCATTAATAACCCGGTGGCATCACCACCCGTCAATACAACAACAACAACAACAACAACAACAATGGCAGCAACGGCAATAACTGACGAAGCGACAACAGTGTCAAGAGCAACAGCATTGACAGATGTATTGGGAAATGATGACAAAGCTGTACACTCAACTACTACTATAACTACTAATACTAATACCACTGTTACTACCATTAGCACCACCGAAGCCAATGCGTTAAACCTTAATGACAGGACAACACGCTCAAGCGGCAAAGGACGTAAATCGGAAAGAGGAGATTCATTTCCCAAATTGCGTCTATCACCGAAATCATTTCGTTTTAGTAGCCGATTTGGCCGCAGCAAAAGTGAAGTGGAGAAATGTCCTAGTGATCCCTTTTATAACTACAGTAAATCATTTCAAGAGGTAAACTTACTTGTTTTTCCATTAATTTCAATAAATTTCCGCTTTTTCACTCTTTCGCCTTTTCTTTTGCTTTTCCTTTCTCCTTTAACTTATTTATTTATTTATTTTATTTTTTTTTTTTTTTCAGTATGATTGTATAACAGCTACTGGGAGAGGACCGCAGGGAGCCGTTGACAAGCCGTTTCTTTTGCAAGATGGTCGTGTCGGTTTAAAAGCCAGCCTAGATAAAGCCTGGTACACTCATGGCGAAGAGATTTGCGTTACCATTAATATACGCAACGACAGCAGGAAAACAGTACGGAAAATACGAGTAAGTAATAATTACCCCCAAGTTAATACACTTGTTTATCGACACAATTTTACTTAAGCAAAAACAAAAAAAAAAAAAAAAATCAACAGAGACGCCAGCAAATAAAATTAATATTAAGTCACAAAATAAAGAGAAGACGAAGTATTTTTTAAATTTTTTAAACGATTCACTTAAGCAAAGTTCAAGGAAGAAAAATTTAAATTTTATTCAATTATTTTTAAGCGATTTTTATGAAATATTCAATATTTTTAAAAATAATAAAATATGCTAAGGATCTCGTTAACGCCAAATATAAATGAAAATTATTTAATTAAAATTCATAAGCCATTTTCTTGGTTGTCTTAGAAGCTTCCGGCCTGGATATAAAGATGACAGGATGGAATATGTTTTGTAAATGTATTGATATTTGATACTCAGCAACATTTTAGGCAATTTAGGATTGTTTGAGTAAATCAGTGAGTGAGTGTTTTTGTGAAAATGGAAAGATTTGAGAGAGGGGGCTCTCATTAGGTCTTTGCTTTTCAAAGGTAATACGCTTATAAAAACTAAAGACAAGCGTGGGCGTTGTGTACAGGGATTTCGAGCCATTAATTTTCCGGGTAACTGAATTGAGACGTGGTGACGATGCACGTTCGCGATAGTCAAGAATTGTAAATGCTAATGAAAAAGTCGCTCAAGTTCGCCAAACAGTTCTGGAGCACATCTAAAGATTGTGTTGATGATATATTGCAACAAATTTTGGTCATGAGAAGCGTAGAGAGAAGACATAAGCCATTCTTTTGACTCGTAAAACAAATCCTTGTTCTCCTCCTGCATCTAATTTGACAATTCAAAGTCATCAAATATCTTTTTCTCATCACATTTAGTACTTGGGAATTATATATTGGAGGAAAAATACACCCCAATGCAAACCAAGTTCAGCATATCAAAAACAAATATAATATTGCCATAAAAACGCTACATCTGTTCATAAACAGAAATTGTAAACTGAACCTGACAAATAATATTCTCTTAAAGTGAAATAATTTCTCAATCAATTATATTGTACGCCTGTCCGCCAGTAAGACGTAACTATGCTCTCTAATCCGTATTAAAAATTTACAAATATATTAAAATAAATGCTTGAAAATGATACTAACTTTGCCTCAGGGCTTTTCTACAAAACATTTGCAAGAAGAAAGAACAAATCTCGACTCATCACAAACAAAAATTTTCAAATTACAAATAAAATTCATACTAAATTGTCATTTACCTAATAATATTCTTCTTAGCTAACACGTAGCACATCTATTTTATAAGTCGAGCTTTTTCTCCCTCCACCAGTTGTGTGGATGTGTGCAACGCCCAGAACTATTTAAGATAGGCAACTATATCAGAATCATATTCTGAAGAGTCAGCATTTATTTCTGAAGTTAATTTAGCTGATCTAGCCGTCTGTCCATCGCAAATATGTATATATCTTGGTCGCAAAATTAAAGCTACCGTCTTCATATTCCACATACACAGTGGAAATTCTTTCAGGCAAGTTGATGTTGAAAATGAGCCAAATTAGTCAAGGCGCACGATCATAGTACAAAGTATAAAGGCGTGACATTATTCGTAAATATAACAATCAAGGACACTTTAGCAGAGATCGGTTAAGCGGATTAGCAGAGTTCTGTGAGATGAACTCTCGGTACGATTTAAATCCAAATATAGTTAAAACAGAACTTTCGTAGAATTTTTCAAAAAAATATTATAAACAAAAAATGTCGTGATATCAATTACTTAAAACTTGGTATGAAAAAATTGTTCTACTATGCCACATATAAAATTGAAAGTGCGAAAGTTTACTTAGCTACTTTGATCAAACCGAATAATGCCGAATAAATGAAACTAGTACTACATGAATCCTTGATCATTAACTTTCCCAAAATATTGTTAATAAAGTTTTTAAAATATTGCTCTACTTAGCATTACATTATTACCCATAACAGAGTAAGAGATTCAAAAGAAACACTGCTTAGTATAGATACAGAGAAAAGGTCAAGGATTTACTACAATATTCCGTACCCTTTTTTCGCACTATTTCGTTTGGCCAAAGCGACAGTAGTCTATGGAGTCCCATAAAAAAAATTGTTTTCTTTTTTCAAAAAGTGTTTCTGAATCGATGAATTTGCCTGTTCGTCTATGTTGTTATCTTGTGGTCAACCTACAGGACATAATTTTGAGATATTTTGGTCAGATTTGATAGCAACGTGTAAAATAAAACAAAAAATAAAATTAAACGATACCCCGCTCTTAAGGATGTCATAGAAAATATTAACAAACCTTTCAAACGCTTACGTATTAAATTTGAACATTCACATTTACCTTACTTGCAATTAATCGAACTTATTCTAGGAACATTAACGTTATGCTGCAAAAGATTGTTTCCTGTAGAAGAAGAAAATCTCATAAAACGGCAATAAATTCAATTACTTAATGCTGTTCCGACAGTCGTTTTACGTCTTGGTGTTGTGGGATTGTACACCGAGAACCATTTCATTTTATTGAATGAATGTTGTTTTTGTTTTTCAACTTTCTTGAAAGTTAACGTCAAGTGATGTTTAGATAAAAACAAATATTTTATTTCCACGATGGCTTATAAAGAAAAACCTGCAGCTTAGTAGTTTCAAGCATTTACGGCGAAAAAATAAAACGTAGAAAGAGCGGTAAACACAAAATCTTGATTCCTGAATACCCACAACTTCAATCCAGGCAACATATTCTTGAGTAACCTCAAATATGAAGTCCCACTTTAGCGATAGATTATAACTTATTGTCTTGTGACTGTTTTAGGCATCTTTACGAAGCTATCATCATATTTCTCCTTTTTAATGCAAATCTTCTTTTCTGCGACTCTGGGCTGCAATCTTAGATGAGAGCAACGTATTACAACCTTAATGAAAAATCTATAATAATAGTATGAAAGCGTCCTTCAGTCCTTTTAATGTTTTTCCTTTCGTTACCTTACCTTACTGCACATAGAGCTTACAATTTACATTGTGTTACAAAAGCGAAAGAAAGGAAACAAAAAATTGTAACAGCAATTAAAACATGGCAACAGGCAATGTTTTGTTGCAAGGTGCCTTTAAGTTATCAGGTCTAAAAATTCACAAAGAATTGACGCGAAGCATATCATTTGTGTGCGAGTGCTGCGATGTGTGCTTATTAAATAAAAATGGACGTTTTTTATAGATGAACAACAAACACATCCTTTCTCTCTTATGCTTATCGCGAAACACTTTTTAAACTGTTCTCCATTTGTGTGAAACTAAAGGAAAAACGAAAGCCAAAAACTTGTATTTAGTTGATTGATAGCGCTGGGAAAAGGTCAAAAGTAAAAGAAAAAAAAAAAAAGAAAAAACATTCGAAAGCAAAGAATAGAATATAGAAAAAAAAAATGGGAGAGCTACCATACATATACATATTTATATATATAATAAATTTCATAATTCAACGTATATTTTAATTACAATTTCATTCAGTAATTATTGCCTAGTTTAAGGAGGAAAAATTATGTTAAAATATCTTGCATATTTTGCTTAAAGAAATGAAAATGAATTTCAACCCATACTTTTATATTATATTATATATACATAAGTAAATATATATATATATATATGTGTATATACGTAAAACAATGCACCTGCTCTTATAACGATTTATTTATTTTTTTTTATCAATGATAAACTGAACGTTGTTTAAAAGCCCTTTAACTCAAGCGTTAACCTTTACATAAAGTTCACGGAAAAGAACGAAATAAACGAAACAATGCTGAAAGCGAAGATAAAAGTGCATAAATAAGTTGTTTTTTTTTGCGTTGGAAAATTTAAACAAAATAACAACTGCGAAAAGAATTATGTTATGCTGAGATAGTGCTCTATACGAAATGATATGATAATATGAACAACTGAGGTACTTGATAACTGAGTTTTACTACAAACAAAATTGTGAAATATTAAAATCATTGCTATGGTGATAATATGCTTGGCTTGATAGTTTGAGTAGCATAAACGCATAACAATAAATATGAAAGTCACTTAAGACCAGCAATCATCTGACGTTACCTTTAATAAAGCCGTTCAAGTCAATGAAATGTTAAATGTTATCAATGCCTTAAAGTCAATTTCTTAATTCAAAGCGATTTGTTCCGCTTTTTTTCCTCTTTGCTAAGCAACGGTAGAACGAGTTATGTCAGGCGTCTGTTCATAACACTCTGATTGACACCTTGTGCTTCACGATAAGGTACGATAATGTAATTTTACAAGATTTCTTAACAACAATAACCAAAAAAAAGAAAAAAAATGGAAAAATAACCCAATCAATGTGATCGAACAATCACCGTATTCAGATGATACGAGTGCGTCTGATTTTTATACCCTTCACCGAAGGATGAGGGATATATTCATTTTGTCAAAACGTTTGGAACGCCCAGAAGGAAGCCCCAGAGAGAAGGAAGCTCAGAGACCCCACGACGTATATATATATTCTTAATTAGCATGAAATTCTAAATCGATTTAAGCATGTACATCTGTCCGTCTTTCCGTCTGCACAATGTCTGTTGTAAACATTCTCCTGGCCGCAAAAATGAACCTATCGACTTTAAAAACTTTGGCAAAAACAGTGGAAGTTCTTGCACGCAGGTTGGTATTGAGAATGGGCCAAATCGGTCTAAGCACCACGTAAACTAAGAACACCTCTGTTTTTCAAAAGGAATGAAAATTTCACTATTTTCTCATTATTCATAAACTACAGGAAATAAGTGTACAAAAATTTGAACGCATATTCTATGAGCAATGCGGTAGCATTTGTGCCCAAAAATGTAAAAAATTGACCACCTACCCAATATTATGGTGTATCTAAATTTAATTCCTTTTCAATAACTTTATAAGGAGCAGAAACAGGTTTCAAAAACCCCATACGGTCTACAAATTCCTGGCCAATTTCAAATCTTGAATGCACCTAAACATGTCCGCATGTTCGTCCGTCCATATGTCTGTTCGCGCAACTTTATAACATTTGCGATAAACAATCACCCGTTAGCGAAAATGAAGATATCCCGTACAAATTTCTAAAAGAATTTGGAATTGATCTAAACTTTTCAAAGGACACGCCCACAGCGACCACATGCCTATACGACAAAACTTTTAATTTTGAAAATAGAAGAAATCAACTGCGCCCACTCCATATTATAGAGCATGAAAATGTTATTCTATCACTTTTTTATCTTTCTTAGGATAAGGGTGATGGGTACAAAAGATCCGGTTGCAAGCGAATTTAATTTTCGTACCCGTTTTTTTTTTATATTTATAACCTTTCTTTGTAAAAAGAAATTGTTTGCACTTCGGCGTTATCATATGCACTCGATTTGAAGCTCGCTTTTAATGGAACTTCTGTATAGAAGCGTCACGTAAGCTTCTGAGGCAGATAACATAGTAATAATTACAAAGCTATAAAGTCTAGCAAGTCATGATGATTGTTAGAAAGTTCGAGCTCAATGTTTCTTTTTATTTCTTCTTGAAGTTTTTTGGAACGAAGTAAAGAAAGGGAGAGCGCGACCCTGTCCGTATATGACTAATGGATAACGTTATGCCTTTACCTATGGAACACTTACTAAAGCTACGACCGAGCTAAACTCTGCCGCACTGAGATTTGCAGACGAGCACTGTAGTTCAGGTATATTCACTTCTTTAGCTTGAATGAGTCGAAAAAACAAGGCTTTCTTCTAAGCTTTTCACCAGGCTGCGGTCGCTTCCTACCTCTTTGCCCACTTCTTTCGGGGTTTCGTTCTTTCGCGTTACATGTATAGGGGACATTCGGTTGTTTACCGTGTTGCCTGTTTACTTGTGTTGTTTGCGGAAAAAGTCATTTGCGTACACAAAATCTATAAGTAGCAATAAAGCAATCACATTACCGAAATGGAAAAGGAAAACAAGAATAACAGTTAAGTTAACGAATCTTTCTTTTTTTATTAAGAGGAAAAAAACAAACATCAAATAAATCTATGAATAAATCAAAGTCAGAGGAATTACTTGCTGTAATGATAAGATGAACGCAAGCATTGATATAATTTTTAAGAATTCATCTTGTAAGGTAGGGAAGCAAAATGAAAAGCTACGAACATATAAACAAACAACACTTTAATATGACATGAACACTCACCACAGTAACGACCGAGTTGTCACCTTGGAAATCTGCTTAACAGGTTTTTTCGAAGAAAAAGTATAAATACAGCGTTTATTGCATACAATTCTCAATAATCGTAATGTAAAACTAGTAAAGTATTTACTTAATTGAAGGCATGTTAGCAGGATGATGAGAATGGAGTTGACAGACATTGACGTTTTGTGTGACCGCGAAAGATGTTTATGCTAAGTTTTGGATCAATGTCCACTTCGAGATTCTAAGTTACACATTTTTGGCTTCTAACTGGATTCAACACAATTTTGAACTTGAATTTAAGCAAACTGAGGCATCGAAAATCAAGTATAATTGCATCGACTGAGAAACTTCTTCTATAAGCAAGGGCGTATATACATTATGGAGTATGGAAAATCTAATCTAATACATACTCATCTTTCCATGATGATCATATACAAACATATCAAGCAGTTTAATGAACTAAATCCTATTAGCATACTAATGAAATTATTCGATCTTCAAAATTGTCAGTTACAACAGCAATATCTAGTGAAAAAAACAATCTAATGGAGAGAAAACAAGTGAGAACATTATAGTCAGGCAAGACCGATCATAAGATAGCCTACAGCATCTCGCCAAGAATAATTATTCGCCCGGTTTGGCAAATGTTATATATATTCACTCTATTGCTAATCTCACATTGAATTAACACTTCTTACATACCGACTATGTGTGTTTTATTTCCACGCAAAGGCATACTTTTCGTGTAAGCTCGCATATTGCAGGATGTCCAGAACGTCACCTCACAGTAACCAAATTTCGCAAATTTCATTTATTTCCCAAAAATTTTATTAACAACAAAAAAAAAAGTTGAAATTAGACTCTTCCACCTTATAAGGACTTGCTTTTCATGGTAAACTCTAAAAATAGACCTATCTAATCCAAACTCCGTACCGCCAACTTTTTTTGTTCAATTGCATCTAAGCCTTTTTCTTAATGGCTCACTATTCATTAGAAATCTTATATAGAGTGAGGTCCAAGAAGTAGACCCTTGTGGTTCAAATTTGGTCCACATAATTTTTATGTCAAATTTCTATCCTTAACAAATTTTCATCATAAAAAATTAACAAATACGACTTTTTGGCATAGAAGAACTCACATTTCCTGATCATCCTTATATTCGGTACTCAAAAAATAGACCTAACTGATGCAAATTCACTGGGGTTGACTTTCGCGTGAATTGACTATTAGGAATCAATTTTCACCATGAAATATTGGAAATTCGTCCCTTTTACTATGTAAAGATTCGGTAACGGTGGGGTATGAGAGGGGGTTCAAACAATTGCCCCAACCGGACGAAATTTTTGATACAAATTTTAAATATCAAAATACTATTACTCAGCAAGTTTTGTCGAAAAATTTTTAAAGTTTCATTTTTTTCCCATACAACGACTTCTCAAAATAAATCATTATAAGGGGAACTGGTGAAAAAGTGGATAGATCCGAGCCATTTTTTCAATACCATTCTTTCTTGGGTCAGACCACATCTTTGAACCAAATTTCATGAAAAATCTTAAAAACTATAACTGTAGGTTGGGCACAAAAATACATGGACAGACGTCAGATGAACAGACGGATCGACAAGCTAATTATAAAAAATGTTTATCCATCTTAAGCCTTTCTGCATATGTAATAATAAAGGCATCCAGCGAAAGCCAATAGAGGTAAAGCTACCAACCAATAGAAAGAAGAAACAAAGCCATCATTAATAGGTGCTCGCTCACAATCGATTAAACTGAGGGCTAAAGGTCACAGGTTTTTAATGGTTTATGCTCTTGACATGTAATTTACCTCAAGACAAAAAAGCGAATACATATTTTTTAATATAACATTTTTTTCTTATCTTTCAATTCATTTGAGGTCAAAATATTCATAAAAACAGCATCTTCGGTGATAATTTGCTCAAATACAGAAAAAAAAAAAAATGCAATTATAAGGTCTTATCCTCTCGTAAATTTTTGCATTTATTGCTTTCAACAGTTCATTACAAATTTTTCGGTGTTCAAAGAGATGTTAAATAATGCGAAGTTCTCGCATATAGTATGAGTATGCGTTTCACTTGCATTTCATATGAAACGAAAATGTCTATGCAACGCGTTTGTAATATCAAGAAAGTCGAAACAAGTAAGCCGGACACGGCCGACCGTTAGATGCGCAACGCTACTTCACATAATCGTTCTATTCATTCCTTCTCGTGATAACACAGCAATAATTCATTCATTCATTCTTTTTATGTAAAGGACTTTGTCGCGGCATAAAGACTTTGCTTTTAATATGATGGGGTTCAACAAAGTAGACCTAGGTAGTCCAAATTCCCTATGATCTCAATTTTGATTATAAAAAACTAAGAATGAAACGTTTTTCTAAGCAGCTTAGCATTCGCGAGAAATGTAGTATTTATATGAAACGAGGTCCAAGAAGTGAACCCATATGCTTCAAATTTGGTCCACATAATTTTTAGATGCAACTATCTTAATGGGCAAATTTTGATCATCAAATATTAAAAATTCAAACTTTTTTTCGTTCTGATATCTTAAAAATTTGCAACCTGCAGGTTGAACACAAAAACACATGGACAGATGGGCAGACAGACTTAAAACGATTCACGAAGTGGTTCAGCATCGATCGGTTTAATAAAAGATTAGTCCATTTTAAGACCTTCTGGCTATTATGCACATTCGCATAAACTTAACACACCCTCGTACCGCAAGCAATGTAGAGAATAAAAAGCGAACATTAATGCTGAGTGAAACGAATAAAAATGTTGAATATTTTTATAGAATTCTTCTTATTGTAATAATTTAAAAAAATTGTGTTCATGATGCCTTTACATTTCATGTATATAGGTGCATATTACAGGAATGCAAACTACGTGGAGTCTCGTCAATGATTTCAAGCAAAAAAGGCAAAAAAAAAAGAAAAGCAAAACAAGTAAGAAAATTATATTCGGTCGTAATAGAATCTTTTTTACTCGTCACCGTTACCCTAAAAGAAACAAAAAAAGTAAAAGAACTAAATTTCCGTTCTCTATAATATTCTCTATTTTCAAAATAAAAGCTTTTTGTATGGGCTGTGTAGGTGTGTCCTTTGAAAAGTTTAGGTGACTTGCAAATTATTTTGCAAATTTGTAAGCGACGTATTCACTTTCGCTAACGGGAGCATGTTTACCACAGATACTACATAGTTAGCAGACGGACAGACGCACACGCTTAGGAGTAATCCAAATTTGAAAATGGTCAAGAATTTATATATTTTGTGGAATTTTCGAAGTTTTTCGCTGCGCGTTATAAAGCTATTGAAAAAAAAAGGTGGTCTCATTTTACATAGTACTGGAGGCATATAGTTCGAGCGATTTGACCCATTTTCAATACCAACCTGTGCGCAAAAATTTCCAATCTTTCTGCAAAATCTCAAGTCGATAACTTCATTTGTGCGGCGAGGAGGAGGATATTTACAACAGACATTACACAGATGGATGGACGGACATGCTTAGATCAGTTCAGAATTTGACACCGATCACGAATATATGTACTGTATAGGCTATCTTTAGCCTCGTTTTGGGTGTTGCAAACGTTTTGACAAAATGAATATACCTGTCATCCTTCGCAGATAAGTATAATAAGAAGTGCAAAATATTAAAAATCAGCGAGAGTTGGAAACGCAGAGAATATTTGATAAATATTCGAGTGTAAAATAACTCAAGTCTTTTATTCTTCAACACTGTTTCATACCAACCTATAGCTCAACTTTCGTTTGCATATTTTCTTTCTTTAGAATTTCATGATTTATGAAGGCATTCCATTAATGTGAAAATTTATTATAAAACACATAGCAGAAGTTTTTGGCACTATTTCACCTAACCTAATACCGAAAAAAAAACACACATTTTTACGTAAAGGAAAGGAAAAAAGAAAACAAATATTTTCGTGTGAAAAATATGCTACTGGGAAGAAGCTCCTAACAGTTTAGCTTTTCGTAACTTTCTTTAGAAGCAAACTAAAAGTTTTGATATCACTTTTCCATAATAAACAATAGCAATCTCTAAAGAATTTTACGCTTACGTTACATTCTTAAAAAATTGTTAAATTGTTGTTTATTCTTTTCTTTTTATACCCAGAGGTATATTCATTTTGTCAGAACGTTTGCAACGCCCAGAAGGAAACTTCAGAGACTACACAAAGCATATATATTCTTGATTAGCATCAAATCCTAAACCGATTTAAACATGTCTGCCTGTCCACCTGTCCCTCTGTCTATCTGTCCATCTGTGTAATGTCTATTGTAAACATTTTCCTTGTCACAAAAATAAAGCTATCGACTAAAAATTTGGCAGAAAGAGTGCAAGTTCTCGCACGCAGGTTAGTATTGAAAATGGGCCAAATCGGGCTAAGGACACGCCCACAGCGCGACGTAAACTGAGAACGCCTCTGTTCTTCAAAAGGAATAAAAAATTGGTATTTTGCTCATTACTCATAAACTATAGAAAATTAATGTAAAAAAATTTGAACGCAAATTCTATGGGCGATACGGCAGCATTTGTACGTGGAAAAAATAGACCACGCCTACCCAATATTATAGTCTATCAACATTTAATTATTTTTTCAATATCTTTATAACGCGCAGAAACAAGCGTAAGAAACCCTATAAAGTATATAGATTCTTGGCCAGTTTCAATCTTGGAATGCAAGTCAATATGTCCGCCCATTCGTCTGTCCATTTGTCTGTTTGCGCAACTTTGTAGTATTTGTGGTAAACATTCTCCCGTTAGCGAAAGGGCATACGTCGCCTACAAATTTGCAAATCACCTAAACTTTTCAAAGGATGCGCCGACAACGCCCGCACGCCTATGCGACAAAAACTTTCATTTTGAAAATAGAAGAAATCAACAGCGCCTGCTCCATATTATAGAGCATGAAAATTTTGTTCTTTCACTTCTTTTGTCTTTTCTGGAGGGTAAACGGTGATGAGTATAAAAGATACGGTTCCGACCGAATTTAATTTTCTTACTTTTTTTTTTTTTTAATTTCTCTCTAATCAATTCGTTTTATTTGATATTTCCAGGTTTGTGCTATACAGCATGTCGATGTGTGCATGTTTAATAATGGGAAATTTAAAAATGTTGTTGCCGATGCGGACGTACCATCTCCAACGGATCGTATTGTAACTCCTGGTACCACGTTTAATACCGCGGTCATATTAAAACCTCAACGTGGTACAACTAAGAATTGGATAGCTTTAGAAGATTCCCTGCAACGTAGCACCGAACCCGATGAAATAACTGGAAATATCGCGGCTTCGGCTGTACGCACACCTCATTATTTAATGCAAACATCGCACTCACCGAATTATTGCTCGAGTCCTGGAGTTTGTATACCTCCGGCTGTTAGCGCGATTCATGGTGGTTCTAATGCTGCCAACGGCGCTACCAATAATGAACGTAATGTCTTTGCCATTTATGTCTCTTACTATGTCAAAGTTAAATTAACATTGTCCGGCATGGGTGGCGAGTTATCATTGAAATTACCATTTGTCTTAGTTCATATAGATGAGGAACAAAAACATTTATATGAATTGCCAATAAAAAAATTAACCTTAAATGAGGTGCCAGCTAATCGCAAAATTACCCCAAAATCTAATATAGACGCTAATAGTAATAATGAAGAATCAAATCAGGAACAACAACAACAACCTTTAAACGTAGACGCTAAACGAGTCTACTCAGTTATCAGTCATAACTTAGATCACATTGAATCACTAGATAGTTCTGAACAATTACTCATTAAAGTCCCTTCGCTGACAGGCGCAAGTAATAAGCGACGTTTACTAATGCGTAGTGAGACTATAGCTAAAGATTTGGAAGAAGACCTCGACGACACCGATGACGCTGAAGTGGAAGTGAAAAAAAATAATGGAAAATTAGAGCAAGTTGTACATATGGCTCAAATCCACTATGATACAAACACTAGCGAAGAGCACATCGATAAAGAAGATAAAATTCATAAATCCGATGAAACGCCAGCTGGAGAAAATCTGGACAAATTGTCAGTAAACACTACAAACAGTACAAATGGAGCGTGATTTTGATGTTTGAGAGAAATATTTCATAGGAAACGTAGCTCCTAATTTTTCTCATAAATTAATCAAATCACTTGGAAGCTCCATTACTATTATTGCAAAAAAATGCTTAAATATAATGCAACCTAGTTACATGTAGGCAACAAGCAGATAGAGAATATTCTTCTGACAATATTTGATTTGAAAACAAATAAACACACTATAGCGGGCTATGTCTAACAACTAAATACCCTACACCACCCTACAATTATTCGTATAACGAGTTTCTAAAATGATACGTCTTTTGGGAAGTAGATCGTAAATGTGGCCCGATCCGAACCATTTTCAATAGTGTTCATGCTTAGGCCAAAACATGTCGATTTACAGAATTTCATCAAAATATCTCAAAAAATTCCTGCTTTGGCAGGACGGACAGACGGCTTAAATCGATAAAATTTCGGTGCATCTCTAGTCCTTCTTGACGGTTGCATCCATCTTCACATACATAACACACACACGCTTGTACTACAAGTGCTGCAGAATATCGTCGTATCGTTTTTATTTTATTCTGAAATATTTTCTGAAAATTATATCAAAATGTAAAGGAAATCTCCTTTATGTTTTTTATTTTATTATTATTCTCATGTTCCCCAGGAAATTATTATCTCCGTGATTCTTCAAATTCATCCTGCAGTTTTTTATATCATACAACACTTGTAGTACAATGGTATATTTAGTTTGTGCGAACGTATGTAACATCCACAAGAGCTTAAGATAGACCCATCTGTTCTTATACCGATCGATTCAGAATCATTTTCTAAGCTTGTCCGTCCGTCCGTCCGATTGTTTTGTTCAACCTACAGGTAATAATTCTTGAGATATTTAGATGAGATTTGACACAATGACGTGCTTTGACTCAAGAACAATCGCTATTAAAAATGGTTTTCGACCAATCCCCATATAATACATCATTTTAAAAAGTTTTTATGGAAAAGAATTGCAACTTTTAAATTTTTCAAAAAAACTCACTGAGCAATAGTACTTCCATATTTTAAATTGACAAGAAAAATTTGGTTCGATCGGCTCAATTGTCTGAATCCCCATCTCACATAAATCTTCCAACGAAAATTGAATCTTTCCATTGGAAAAATGTATAATTTTCAATACTTCATGGTGAAAATTGATTTCTAATAGTAAATTGACATAGATGTCAATCTTACCAAATTTGAATCATGTAGATCTATTTTTTGAATATCACCACACGCAAGGAATCTCAGGTAACGTAAACCCTTATATGCCAAAAATGCTTAATTGCTAATGTTTTATGATGAAAATTTGTTCACAATAGTAATTTGATATAAAAATTAAGTGGACCAAATTTGAATCATATTGGTCCATTTCTGCGATTCAACTCCATATAACATATCTTATGAATAATAAGCCCTTCAAAAAAAAGGTTTAATTTTTAATATTTGATGATGAAAATTAATCCATAGTAGAAGTTTAGGAAAAAAATTAACGATAATGATGGATCAGAGAGGTCTATTTTCTAGACCCTACCATTTATAGGCGTTATCATGAAAAGCAAGCCCTTTTATGGAAAGAAAGTCTAATTTCTAGTTCTTTGTAACGGAAATTCTAAAATAATAAAATTTGTAGGAAATAAATTGAGTTGGGCGTCATGTGATGTTTTTCCTGGGGCATCCTCCAAGATGCAGGCTTTCGTGAAAAATATGCCTTTGCATGAAAATAATGTGTAATTCTTGATGATGTTATTACCAAAACGAGTAATGAATAATTTTACTGCTGACGAAGTGGTGTAGGGTATCTAATTGTCAGCCTTGCCCTACCATAATGTTTGAATTTGTTTTTCTTTCATATAATGTTTCTTCAAAATTTCGGCTAAACATTGAATATTTCTTCAAAGAAATTAAGTCAACGTTCACTGACTATATATTTATTTTCAAGTAATTAAATTTATTTATGTGTCTACAGTGGAAACGCCAATGCAAGAGAAAGTCTTTATTTAAGACTCCACTGTACGGTCACTTTTTTTTTTGAACAAATCGTTAAAGGTTTCAAAGTTTATCAAGGGAAAACTTACACAAACCACACACACACACACACACACACACACACACACACACACACATTAAAAAGCTTAAACCGAAACATATCGAAAAGTTTTACAAAAGACAAGAAAAAAAACAAAAACAAAAATAATAATAACAATATTTGAATGCCGATTAAACCACAACAGATAATAAGGCAAATTTATTTATTTAAAAAGCTGATGAATACATTTATTCAAATAAAAATATAAATTGAAAGAGAAACTGAAAAAAATATTTTACAAACAAACACCCACCAGCAATTGTTATAAACGTTAAAAAAAAAAAAAAAAATAATGTATAATTTTATAGAAAAATGATAAATGAGTTCAAATAAGTTCCTAGAAATTTTAAGAAAAACTTATGCTATAAACTAATAAGCAAACAAAAAAGCTAAACCCTCCACAAATAAATAAAAAAAAAAAAAAAAAAAAAACAGATGCATATATACATGTATGTATGTATATATATATGCAATTGCCAATGCAAAGGGTTTAAGAATTTGTTGAAAGCTTTGTAGGACATTGATAATGAAATTTTATTAAAATTCGAAGAAAAGTTGTATGAAATATTATTATGTCGATGCCTAAATTGATAAAGCAATGCGTAGTAGTTTTCCCACTTCTCCTATGTATGGATATGTTAAGGGTATAAAAAGAAATCAATTCTATTTTTGCGATATGGTAACAAGAACGTGAGCTTTGCCAAATGTTTTCACGAAAATTTTCAAATTTAATATGTTTTTTGATCAAAATCGACGCTTTCATCGATTTAACGATGGTTGCTGAAATCGAATCAATATAACATCGACCTTAAAACATTAGGGCTTTTCAGATATTTTGTTTTACAAATTTACACAATTTTTCTTCTTTTTTTTATTTTAACTTTGACTAATTAAGTCCCTATCCAAGTAAAAGGGTGACGGTCAGAAATAACTAAGAAAAGAGAAAGGGATAGAAAGTGGGCGCAAACTGGTGCACGTGTGCCCAATCGATAACTTTTCTGTCTTTACTGACTAAATATCAAGTTCAAGCTTCACCTCACTGAGACTTGGTAGTCGCAAACCCTAACTTGGTAGTCGCGATTCTTATCTATTCAACTACTTATGAGCAAGTGTTTGCCCTCGAGCTACATTCATCTTACGGCGAATCATAAGTATTCAGTATGTTAACCACATTCTTCGCCTATAGGTGAAGGCACGATGACGGTCAGGAGAGGTTATTGCTAAAGAGGGATGCCAAGATGGAGTAGCGCTTGTGCACGTTTGACTTAAAAGCGGAAACATCAGGCACGTTGGCAAAGACCACTGCTGGTAGACTGTTCCAGAGGTGGACAATGTTATTGCACACGACGAGTAACTCTAGTGCGTCAAGCGATATGCAAGCAATTCCAAGACGTGTCGGTGAGAACGCTGAGAAAGCCTTATAGTCTTGATAAAGGATTTAGTTGATGCACATACCTATTTTTATATCTTTACAACTCTTGCACGGAATACACATAAATACCACACAGCACACATTATACAGATATTCGAGAATAATTTTTTGTATACACATATTTTATGAACAATTCACCCTACACCACCTGTATTGCAATATAATTTGACTTTTTTCCGGATGTACGTAATACCCAAGACTACTTAAAATTTAAACTTATCTGTCCCTATGTCCAACGTAAAATTAAAGATATCTTCTTCAGGTAGGTTGATATTGAAAATGAACCAAATCGGTCAAGGGACACGTTCACAGTATAAAATAAACTGAGAAAGCCTTGGTTGTCAAATGCAAAAACAAAACATACAAAAACGTTACTCAATGCATAGGGAAGGTTCGGCGTCAGCTAAATATAACTTTTTTACTTGTTTTCTTCCAAATTGTTTTAGTTCATTAATAAGAGAAAAGAATACAAAGAAAAAAGAACTTTTTGCTTCCCTCTACCTATTAGATGCTTGCATGTATGTAGATCAGCGACATCTATTGATGAAAATGATAAAGTAATGCGAAGTATCAATGTATCCAACGGTTAAATTCGATGCTTTTGACTTTTCTCCACATAAAATAACAGTTTTCTATTTAGTATAACTAAGTGATTCAGTGGCGCTCATCAAGCAACGCTCAATATTGAATTTTCGAAATTCATTAATTTTTTGAATGCGAAGTTCTAGTTCAGATCGATGCAGTATGGCTTGGGTGGACACGCGGTTGCGAAATGCTGAAGAAGTGCGAAAATAGGTCGACAGCTGCCAACTCGATTTCGTTCTTTCGACGCAGTATCGTCATGTTGCCAGCAAAATGGGGAAAAAAATGTAGTAGAAAAGATTTTAGCTATCTTTCCCAATAAATGCCTTTTTTAAATGAAAAAACGGTCAGAATACATGCAAGCCCCTAAGAGGAGATTACGGATAAGAAAGGCAATTACGAGAAATATGTAAGACCTTCGTTTTTATAGGCAAACATCGGCCACTTCAATTCGTAGTAAACGAAGCTTTTTAATTCTCATTACCAATGCGAAATAATTCGTGCAAATATCGTTTACCCATGTTTTTCCCATTTGCAAATACGGCGAACAAGGTGTCGTAGGTTATTAACATTCTTATCCCGCCATTCTAAGGAAATATTGAAAGAAATATTTACAATTAATGGCGATGCGCCAATTCAATTTTATCTTTTTTAATTTTATTTATTATTTCAAATCTATTTAGTTGCCTTCAAAACAATCGCCCTTAGATGCTACACACTTATGCTAACGTTTTTTTCAATTCTTGACTTCTTCCGTAATGGCCGTCAGATCTATCTACGATTCGGCTTATATCTCTTCAATCGAGTGAAAACATTGTCCCCAAGATCGTCCTTTGAGTTTAAGAAATAGCCAGATAGCCCGTGGGAATAAATAAGTTGAGTACTCTCGTTGCTGAACGAGATGAGTTGAATATTTAACGAAATAGTCCCGAACAACTAAGGCAGACGTTGAGTGTTTTTGGTACCAATCGAGATTTGACGCGCTTCAGACCCGAAATATCTTTTAAAATGTGGTTGACTGATCCGTTTGAACTGCCAACAGCGTTAGCAAGGTCCCTAATTGTTAATCGACAAAATTTTGAGCACCGAATCTTTGATTTGTTTGATGTAACTTTCATCGGCAGAGAGCTTTCGTCTTCAACTGGTTCTCGACCTTCTTTGCACTGTTTATATCACACTTCCCTTCGACAATGTCTGCTAACCAAGTCTTCCTGCACCATCCTAAACATGTTTGCATAAGACATTTCATTTTGCGAATACAATTTAATGCAATTTTTTTGCTCAACCCAATCGTGTTTATGGTGTGAAACTTAACACGAATTTCTGTCACAGTACTACTACCTTGGAAAAAAAATGTTTGTGATATTAGATAAACTCGCATTGGTCTTACTTTTTGAACGTAGTGTTATAAAATTCTGAATGTGAAGTCTGTCCTTTCCTCCTTACACATATCCACGATCTGTGCTTAAAATGTTCGTAATCAGGAAAATTGCGATCAACCATTGGAACGTCCACAAATCGAATACGTCGAATACCATCATGAGACCAAATTGGACAAAAACGACCTAAAAATTAAAAGCTCTTTTATTTTGTTCCAACTAAAAGATCGGTGTAAAAATTCTCAAAATTTTTCAAATGACACGCCCCCCCATTTAAAAGAATATTTTGCATTTACAATTAAAAAAACGCTCGATCAAAACCCTATATAACGTATCCTGCTTACGTAAAAACGCGAATTGAACCGGACTCGGCAAAATGTGCCCGAACCTTTGATAAACTGCGTAAGTTTTGAGATTTTTGCAAGTGTGCCGATAAAAAAAAGTGCAAAAAATATCCTAACAAGGAAAACAAAAAAAAAAAAAAACAACAAAAATAATTCATTTTAAACACATTGAATGCACAAAACACCTTAACAAAAATTTTGATAGTAAAGTCCCAGCAGGCAATGTAGCACAATGTAAATTATAAAAAAAGTACACTTTATTATAATTTGCAGAAATATTTGGTATACAACTACAAAGAACATTGTTTAAATGTAAAAAAAAAAAATAAATATATAAAAAAAAATAAAAAATTAAAAAAAAAACCAAATGTTAAAAAAACTGAATAATATATATACACATATATATATGTATGTATATATATATATATATATATATATAGATGTATACAAACCAGATGTAATTAGTTTATAAATAAATGTCTGAGAAAATGCTTAATAAAATTTTTGAAAAGTAGTTTTATTGCTTACAATTGTTTTGCAAGTTAGACGAAATTGAGACAAACTCAATCATCTTATCGCATCGAAAGCAAATGCTTTTTTACACCCATTACCGACGGATGGAAGGAGAGATGTATTCATTTTGTCAAAACGTTTTCTACGCCCAGAAGGAAGCATTAGAAACCCCATAAAGCATATATATTCTGTAACGATTAAAACAAATCTGTCTGTCTATCTGTTTGTCCATTTGTATAATGTCCGTCTCCTGGTCGCAACAACGAAGCTATCGCCTTCAAATTTGGCAGATATATTGAAAGTTCTTGCTCGCAGATTGGTGTTAGAAATGTGTCAAATCGGTGGAAGGATATACCTACCGTATTAGATAAGCTGAAAGCAAATCTATTTTTCAAAAGGAATAGAAAATTGATTTTTTGCTCGGTACTCAAACTTGAACGCATAATTTATGGGTGACACTGTAGCCCCGGTACAAAAATTGGAAAAATTGACTATCCCTACCCGCTGTAATAGTGCACCAAAATTAAGGTAAATCAGGTAAATAAATTCTTGGCCAGTTACAAATTTAGAATGCATCTTTTCATAGAACATGTATTGACCTTGTCTTGCGACTGAATAGGAATAGTTAGGAATAGAATTCAGATTAAAGTTAAAGAAAGTCCTTGCAAGAAAATTTTGTATTCACAATATTGATCTCACGAGTGATCCGTAAATATTTGTTTTTCCAACGCAATTTCTCTTCGTAACACAGACATACGCTACTAATAAGGAATGAAAAAATTATCACATATAAAAAACTTGCAAAAATGCCAAGGACGATAAACAGAACGGACAATCAAAATTTTGTGTGTCTCGATCTCTGTTTCTGTTTATAAATATAGTCATTACGTCTAAACGGAAATCAAGATTCGCCTCAAAAATTTTCAATTCACCAAAAGATGGGCCATAAGTCTGTAATGGCGAACCATCCATATAATATAAAAAAATAGATAACGATCCTCGGGCAATATGTCATGCATGATCTCGAAAAATGTATAAAACATTTTAAACATTTTTATATGCAAAAACACTCCATAATAAAAGTTTTTTGTACCGTATACCACTTGTGCTACAAGGGCATATGAAGTGTGTATAGATCTATGCAATACGTGGAAGAATTTAAGGCAGGTCCATCATTTATTACACCGATCGATTCAAATACATTCTCTACATCAAAGATTTAAGCTTTTCTGTCCGTCTGTCCGTTTTGCGTGCTACATACAAGTCGGAATTTTTAACACATTTTGATAAGAATTTGGTTAACTGACATGTTTTGGCCCGATGACGAATGCTATTGAAAATGGTTCGGATCACTTTTTCGATCACTTCCCATATAGACCCTCATTTTAAAAAGTCGTTATATCAACATCTGTCGATGTAATGTATTTAATGGTGAGCCGTATCCCACTGTACTATTTTCACTTGTTCCAATTAAGAAGAAGGTCTTTTTATAGGGTTACAGGAAAATTTCACTTAAATTTATTGAAACGTTTAATGAGCATAAAATTTCGAAGTCTGCAATGTGAGTTTATATATATATATATATAAGCGATGAAACGAAAACAAATTTAATTTGCTAGATCATCGTTGGTTTGGGTTTTTCTTCTTTTTTTTTCGTACATATGCACATATATGCAAACTAAAGCGTAGGTGCGCTTGAAAACACGAAACATGAGAAAGAAGGATACAGAATGACGTCATAGCAAGAGAAGATTTATTCAATAATCTTTTTACCCACACAGAGCAAACAATCAAATAGCTGCTGTAGTTGCTGTATAATAACAGCACGACTTCTGTTACGTTAATCGAGACATCAAAATGTACGCAATATATGCACTGCGTTACATTTTTCAAATTTCTTGTGCTCTCTAATCGTAAACGCTTGCAAATTCTAAGATAGAGCCAAAGCAACTTAAAAATTCTTGTGGTCTTTTAAGCGTTAATGAAACCATGGATGAAACCATTCAAGAATATAACGAAATGATATTCGTATTAAATCCCTAATTGAAACTAACAGCTCTAGCCTGCCTGTTCTTGTCATAGTTTCCTTATCAGTTTTATTATATCAGGAGTTGTAATAAAACTCTTCCATATCGACTTTAAAAATAAAACAAGATTTTTGAAAATTTTTTATTGGAAATTTAAGAAAAAAAAAACTGAAAGTTCTCCTCTCTCCTTTAAAAAATGCTTAGCTTTCATGACACTTTTTTATAGACCGAAACTTTCATATAAAATAAAAATTATCTCGAAAACCCCAAAGACGAAGTCTCTGACATACACCGCTACGAATAGGAAATGTACGTAAGGAAAGGAGTATGAAACGTTATGAAAATAAATATGAACTAAATGTTATAGTAATGGAAATAACGCGGGCTTGAGTTAACACGACAAACGCTACCAAACACAATGGATTCTATGATGTTGTCATAAATATTCCTATCGCTGAGCCAATGTCTGCGCAGAGATTCAAGCACGCACGAAATTCCCGCGATCATCGCGAAAGAGAAGTGTTAAAGGATTAAGAGTCATCCCTCTTTCCTTGCCTTGCAATGAGAGTAAATTTCTATATGATTTTCATCCAACACAGTAAAGAAAGAAGGAACTTTGCGTCAAAAGCCTTAACAAGAAGTAAAGGCATCGAATATAATTCTTTGATTTCGCTATTTTTATACACATTCTTGAATTTCTGAGATAAAGTGGTCTTTCTGTGTCCATTCATCCATCAAATATGTATTTTTAGAATAATGTTTTACTTATATTTTCATTTGAACCGTTAGCTCAATAGCTATTTTTCTTTCAAGCTAACATATTATGACATTTTCTATTCGATGTCGAGCAAGCACTCGATGTGTGCTCGGCTATTGTTAATCACATTTTCGTTAAGGGTTGCTCGATAATAAGAACCGTTAATCCAAAATGGAAATTCGCTTTCGAGTTCGCTCGATAACGAGAACTGCAACCCGATTCAAATTACAGAACACAAACAACTAAGAAAATTACATTCGCTTATGACCGAATCTTTTATACCCATCATCATTATCCTAAAAAAGACTAACCTAAAAATGGAAAAATTTTTATACTCTATATAATAAAAGGTGGGCCGCAGCTGATTTTTTTCTATTTTCAGAATACAATTTGATATTTATATGATCTATGGGCTGTACTTAATGAGTAGCAAGCAAAAAATACGAAACGCGAAGATGTTCATAGTTTTTATTGCATAGGCGTGTGAGCGTTCAAGGCATGTTCTTTTAAAAGTTTAGGTCACTTTCCAATTCTTTTGCAAATTTGTAGACGATATCTCCACTTTTTCGAATAGAAGAATGTTTACCACAGCTGGTAGACTGCTGGCCAGACGGAACGCTTACAACACACATTACACAAACGAACGGACGGACATGCTTGAATTGATTCGGAATTTGATGCTAGTCAAAAATATATACTTTCGTAGGATCTCCGAAGCTTTCTTTTCGATGTTGCTAGCGCTTTGACGAAACGAATATTCCCGTCATTCGTCAGTGACGAAAAAAATAAAAAGACAAGAAACTGTGGTTCAGATTCCATATGATTTAAATACATCGTAGTAAAATTTTGTACATACGTGATTTTGACTGCTGGTTAAGACAATCACTTCAATTTATTCCCGTCGTCATTTGATTTGAGTTGAAAAGTTTTCGACATAACCTTAAATTTGACAAATAAAATTTTCTTCACGAATTATTTCATCGAAAGCGATGAAATAAAATGAAAGAAAAAAAAAGTTTTTTTTTTCCTTTAATATTTTTTGATCTTTATTTTTATTAATATTTTAAATAAATTTTTCTGAATTTTTTCACGTTGCCTCTCTTTAATATTTTCATTAAGTTTTGTTATTTTTTTTTATTTTTTTTTCATTTTTTTTTTTTTTTAATTTAAATATTTATTAATAATAACGCCACCGTTTACCAAGATCATTACCATTGTTAACGTTATGATTGCAATAATCAGCATTTTTGTTTTCATCTCTTTTTTTTTTTTCCAGAAATACTTTGAATTATGCCTTTTTTTGTTTTAAATATTTTACATTAAATATCAATATATTTTGTAATAACTGCTCTATTTTTATCGTGTTTGCTGCCATTGTAATATATATATGAGAATATATTCTTATATAGTATGTGATATTTGAGTACATACACACATCTGTTATATATACTTTATATATAGGTGTATATAAATATATATAATAGAAATAAGTAAGAAAGCTATATATATATCCACCACTACCGACACCAACAACACCACCAACACTATCGACAAATACTTTGACGGTAGTTCTGAACTGAGTCAACGAGCTCATCTATACAATTTCTAGTCTGCGAAGGTCTTTCAGACACCTTTCCTATCACTTTTCGGCCTTATGTGAGAAGTGCCTCTTATAATTTTTATACAGTACACCATTTGTGGCCGGAAGGGTCTTGAGACAGATCCCTTTTTTTTATTATATCGATCGATTCAAAAACACGTTCTGATTTCATTTAATCGTATCTGTCCGTCTCGTTTTCTTTTCTACAGTCTAGCTAGTTTTAGCCATAAGTTTTGAAATATTTTATTAAACATGTTTTGACCCAAGGACGAACGCTGATGAAAATGGTTCGGATCGGGCCATTTCTTCAACAACTTCCTATATAAATAACACCTGTAGAATGGCTCACTGTGGTGTTTTTACTTATTTTTTTTTCTTTTATTGATGTTTTATTCATTTAAAATTCATTTCACTTTTCGGCATTACTTGAGGAAATAATTTGATCAGTTTTGTACGTAAACATTGGACTTTTATATTGACGAATGAACGGATACGACCTATGTAAACATAATAAAATATCAGATAAAGTGTTTGACTTGACCAGCTCTGGACGCCACGCAGCAAGCAAGAAGCAATAGTATGAAAGTGTGTGTCCTCTCGGGTGGTGGATATAAAAATAAAGACAGATTGTATAAAAAGAACTGAAAAAAAAAAAAACAAAAAACAAAATTCCTGCATTATTTTAAACGAATTGACAGGTATAGATATTATAAAAAACAAATTTTTTTTTTTTTTTCATAGACTAATAACAATTCATATATTCATTAAATAAAACTCTATGATTTTAATACATTTTCTTTTTTTTTTTTTTGGTAAAAACAAAAGTTTTTAATTTAATTCTGATTTAAGAAGGGAGGCAAAAAAAGGCACTACCATCTAATTAGGAGTTTTTCTTTTGTTTCTTTTTTGTTTTCGATTTTTACTTAATTATTTATTTTGCTTCTCTTAAAACTGAATTTAAAATTGTTTATGCTTTTTTTATTTATTTGTAAATTTTTTTGATTTTTTTCTTTTAATTTTTTATGAAATGTTTTTAATAATTCATTTAAAAAATGTATGCAATTAAAATTGGTGTTGTAAGTAAATAAATGGGCTGTTTTTTATTTTTGTTTTTTATTTTTTTGTTTTTTTTTTTTTTTTTTTTCTTTGTAATATTCTTCTCCGTCTTACAAACATTTTAATGAAAAACAAGTAAGAAAGTCTTATTCGGTTTAATGTGACCCTTGAATGCTGGATATCTCAAGTGCCTATAAATGAAACGCAAAAGTTTCGATAAATTTTGGATGAATTTAGTTTTAGCTATCGAAACTATTTTTGCATCGAGTTTTTGAATGGCCCTCATATTTTTAATCAACTTTACATCGATATTTGCTGATAATGAAAATATATTGAAGTTTTCATTTTTTTTTTTTTAACCTTTTCACCGGTCTGCAGCACTACCCTGCAGCACTTGTGGTACAAGGGTATATTAAGTTTGGGCGGATGTATACAATATTCCAGAGAGACTTGGGACAAACCCGCCAATCGATTCCGAAATTGATTCAAGCTTGTCTGTCCCTCGCCGTCTTTTTAGTACATCGTGGTGTTTTTGTTCAGACCACTTTTTCGACCCTTTCTTTTGAAAACTCGTTATATAAACAACTGTATTCGACAAAGTGGCGTAAGGTAATTAATGACCGGCCGTGTCTCACTATAGTGTTTTCATTTATTAATTATAGTAGCAGTTGTCAGCTGTCATCATAGATGGCTTGAAACCTAAAATCTATATATCAAGATATAAGATCTCCAAATTTCTTCACCTTCCAGTTAAGACTCCTATTTGTTTCGCTGAATATAATTTATATATTTGGCTTTTGCAAATGGAACTACGCAACCAGCCAAGCAGATAAAATCGAATTAAGGCGACTTTTCATCACACGTCTAAAATATAGAAAGTGGGTAATGCTTGAATAATTGTGACCGATGGTTTTGACTAATTCATTACAATTTTTTTTGATACCCATTATCTAAAGATGGACGCGTATGTATGTTCATTTTGTGAAAACGTTTGCAATACCCAGAAGGAAGCTTCACAGACCTCATAAAGTATATACATTCTTGATCAGCATTAAATAAAATTAAATTCTAAGCTGATGTAATCATGTCCGTCTGTCTATCACTATGGAAATTTAATTTTTTCCTCTTTTTTTCGTTAGTTTTTTTTTAGGATAACGGTAATGAATAAAAGGAGTCGAATATAATTTCCTTGATCGTTCTATTTCTGCTTTCTGTTTTTGGAAAACCACATTCGCTTTTAAAATGTGATCTGTTACCATCAAATGGGAACCCACAAACCCGAATATTTTAATAGTAGAGACCGACAAATAAATAGATAAACCACTACAACTAAATCGACTGAGAATCTCACTACGCAACTACAATAAATTAGGATGTGGTGGATATAAGAGCGTCAGTGAAATGCGCCCTACCTTGAGAGTCATAAAATTATTGATAATTAAAATTACTACAGAAAATAAAATCAAAATACATAATTTATAAGATAAAAATTGTAGTCCCATTGCTAAATAAATTTGCACTAAGAAAGTGAAGTGAGGATTGAATTCTTTATTATTAGTATTCCGCCCACAATAACCAACAAATTGTAATTGAAAACCTATAGGCAAATATTGACAGATGCAAAAGTTGTTACAAAAATTTACACAGAAGAAAGAAGAAGAAAGCATAACACGCTCGAAGTAGATGGATTATGGATTCTGAAGGCTATTCAGCCCGTAACAAATAAAGCTTTCTTGCTCTTTTAGACAGTGAAATATATCTAAAAATTACATACATAAGAGATGTTTTTACTTTAACATATGTAGAAATTCGCGTAAAGAAAACGCATTTGCGGGGAAAGAATCAAACATTTCTAGAAATAAATAAAGACAATAGAATTGTTGTTTAATTTCGTCCCCTCCCAAAAGACGATAATGCCTTGCGTTTACGTTACAGATTCTTATTTATTGCTAACAACAAGAAGGGTTTTCTTAAGCTGAGTGAAACAACTGATAACGATTGCCGCCGATAACAAGCAATTTAAATAAGACATAAATCATAAAAAGTATATATTTAAACAAGTTTTCATTTACTACGATCGATAACGCGGTAACAATTTTCCTGAGGAAAAGAGTTAAATAATTCAAGTGAATGCAAAATTCTAACTCTGAATGGTTGACCTTTGTAATAAAACAAACAAGAAAAAAAAAAGAAAAGGTAAGAAAATTGCATCCGGTCGCGACCGAATCTTTTATACCAATCACCTATATCTACTCTCCAAGTCTTTTCACTTGCATCCTTCACCTTGTGGAATCAATCGCATTTATTTTCGATTTAACACATTTTCAGACAGCCAATGTAGCTTCATGTGAGGAATGGACAGAATAATTTTCAACATTTTGTCTTATTCACCTTAAGCGTGATAAGTAGAAAAAGTAAAACAAGTGAGATAAAAAACAATTTGATCAATTGTAACTTTTTGGAAGCGTGGGCAATGGCATGCAGAGTCGTCCGTAAAGTAAGCATAGATAATTTCGGCCTTTTATCTTTCATAATTTGTGAGTAATAGGCAAAAAACCGCAAATTATTGCTTGGAGAAACAGATATATGTCCGTTTTACGATTGACTGTGCACGTGTAGTTTGACCAATTTGTCACAGGTAGCGACCTACGTACAAAAACTTCCAATATTTTTGACGAATTTGAAACTAACGGCTTCATTTTTGCGACCAGGGGAATGCTTGCAAGATGCCAGGATGACATTACATAGACAGACAGACGGAAATGCTTAAATCAATTTATAATTTCAGGGTGATCAAAAATTCGTCTATACTTTATGGGATCTCTTAAGCTTCCCTCTGCATTTTGCCAATGTTCTGCCAAAACGAATATATCTTTCATCCTTCTGTGAACGCGTATAAAAAGATCATTTAAGCCTGACTACAAAATTTTTTCTTTAGCGTTATTTGCTTAGAATAGAAAAAAAGGATCAATTGACGAGCACAAAGTAAAGGATTTACTTAAAGCGAAAAACACGACACTTGAAGAATACTCTCTGAGAGATTTATATTAAGCCAAAAAAAAAAAGCAAATAAAAACATTATAGTCGGGAAACGCGCATTCCATGCCCTACACTACTTTGCCTACTGCAGTTATGTATTCGTTCTGGTCATAATACGTCAAAATGTACACAACATAGAAGAGCTTGCTTTTCGTAATAACGCCTATACATGTTAGGATCCCAAAAAAAAGGACCTATGTAATTTTCATTCCCTACAGTTAGTTTTTTTTGCTCAATTGCTACTATGAATTAATTGGCATCATAAAATATCGAAAGTTAAGCCTTTTTACGAAGCGCTTCCTACTCATAAAATCTCTTATATGGAGTGGAACCAACAAATAGGCCCACGTAGTTCAAATTAGGTGCATTTCAATTTTATATTAAGTTACTATCATAGCAACAAAAATTAATAATTAGGCCACTTCGGTATAAAAATGTTTACGTTTGATGAAAATCCTTATATGCGTTACTATCCAAAACATTGCCCTACATGGTCCAAATTCAGGATGGCTGATTTTTTTGTTAATTTACTATTACAAATCAATTTTCACCATGAAATATTGAAAATTAGCTTTTTTTTGCCACATAAAGATTCAGATCTCGTAGGACCAGTTATAAGGGAGAGAGTTCAAAAATTGCCCCAGCCGGTTCAAAGTTTTCACACCAACTTAGCATGTCAATATATTATTAATTAGACACTTTTGTCGAGAGATTTTGAAAATTGGAATTTTTCTCTTTTCAGAATAGGGCATTATACGGGAAGTGGTCGACAATGTGGATCGATCCGAATCATTTTCAATAGCGTTCGCCCTTAGATCAAAGCACGTTAGTGTATCAAATCTCAGGAAAATATTTGAAAAATTGCAACTTGTAGCTTGAACACAAATTTACATCGACAAATATCAGACGGACAGACAGGCTTAAATCAATTTAGAAAACGATTGTGAATCGATCGGTATAATAAAAGCTGGGTCTATCCCCTTGTGAGTGTTGCATACGTCCGCACTAGCTTAATATACCCTGTACCACAAATGGTGCAGAGTGTAATCAAAAAAGGGGAAAAAACTTCAATAGGAATGATATCCAACTGATTATCAGTATAAAGAACTCGTACTGATTTTCTTAAAAAATATGAATTTGTTTTGTTTTTAAATTAAAATAAGCGCTTTTTATATCTTCGATTGCCTTTAAATTTGGCTTGAAAATGGTACTAGGATCGATTTATGACTCTCGTCATCGGGCTATCGTACAATACAGTGATACTCGATTGCTTTCGGGTATCGTGTGGTTGGGCTTCTTGTTCGTTGCACTCACAACGGCATATTTACGATATGATCGGTGTATGTAGAGCAAAATAATGCAAATAAGCGAAAGAGAGATAAGTGAATAAAAAAGTGAAAAATTGATAAAAAACTTAAACAAAAATATAAACAAAAATATAAAACAAAGTTTAATAAATAATATATAAACTGAAACAGGTAAGAAGTATTCCTATTATCATTTTAATATATTTTTTAAATCAATATTTTAATTTTCACGCAGCAAAATCAATGGATTTTGTGATGTTATTATATAGATGTTTCCATCGTTACGCATAGGCCTGCGTAGAGACGCAACTGCGGATGAAAGTCACGCGATGAGGGGTAAGAAAGGTGTAAACCTTTTTTGTTTGCCTTGCAACGGCCGTAAGTTTCTATAAGATTCCCATTTCATATATTCCCGACACAATGAAAGGTACTCTTTAGGTTTGACGACGTAAGGAAGGAAGGAATATCGAAAATAATTATTTGATTCGATTATTTTTGCGCACATTTTTGAATTTATGAGATTAAGTAATCTCTTAGTCTCCCAGTCTCTATTAATTTCATCAAATGTTTTCCATTTGAACATGAAGCCTTATCAGCGATTTTGTTTTATTTTCAAGTTAAAATATCATTTTTTATATTCGATATCGTGTATCGGCCGTAGTTATTGTGAGTGGTCAGTCGGTAAAGGCCGATTCTGCACACGTCACAATTAGACTGCGGCCGCCGTCTCTTTCTCTTCCCTCACTTCTTCCGAATAGGGAATGATTGGTCATAAGATAAAATATATAAAATAAAACACTCACACTTTATCGAGTTACCTCGATAACAAGAATCGACCCCTAGTTTGTTTCTTCACATTCGTCCAAGTCCCAAATACTTTTGATTATTGGCTAATTATTATCGGACGTCGGTTTATGTTTCATTCACTTATAACGCAAAAAAGCATTCCTTTATTAGTTTGCAAGTTAAAATAAAATTTCAACTTTTCAAATTAGGTTCAAATGTGCATTTTTTTAAACTGCTTAAAATCCCAATGTTATATAAAAAAAAAAAAAAGAATAGAAAAATAAATAAATAAATGAATACTTAAATAAAAGAATTTTATTTAATCATAATTTGTGAATGAAGTTTATTAAAATTAAATGCTCAAGCAAAATATTTATACATTTATATTTTTGTTTGTTTTTTAAAGATAAATAAAAGCAAAGTGTGGTGAGAGAAAACAAGATCTACATCGTTCTTGATTTTAAATTACACACACATATAATGTAGTTTATAAATAATACAGCAATCAATCAGAGAAATAATTCAAGACTTAAATACCTGACTTAAATTAAAAGTTTGCCGGATTATTTCTATTGGTTTCTGTTTTTATTTTTTTTTTCATTATTTAATTGTTTTTTTTTTTTTTTATTTGTTTTGTTTTCCATTTTTTACTACGCAAATAGTTTTATACTCCAGTATGCAGGTGTTTTTTTTTTTTTTTTTTTTTTTTTTTTTTTTTTTTTTTTTTTTTTTTTTTTTTTAAATTTATTTTATTGTTTTCTGTTTAAATATTTTTCTATTATTTAATTTAAAGTTTTTCTTTTAATTTTTATATATAATTGTGGTTTATGTATAAGTTTCATTTTCTTTTTTCTTTTTCAAACTTTCTTAATAATTTTCAAACTATGCATTCATTAAAATTTTAAAATATGTATCAGTTAATTAATAATTGTCAATGAGTGTTCCTAGAAGGACTCAAAGAAAAGTGTGTCATTAAGGAGTGGTGGGACTTGAAAACATATATAGAAATAATCAAAGAAAAGAAAAAAGTAGTAACCAGTCCTTAATTATAGGAAAATTTCCCTCTGGTCGCGTTTTCTTTATCACTTTAAAACTAAAACACTGTGTATGTAGCTGTGTGTGTGTTTGTGTGTGTGTGTGTGTGTGTGTATAGGGTGGTGTTTTTAAATTTTTAGTTTTCCCAAGAGCAATTCTAAAACATTTAATATATTTTCGTATGTTTTTTTTCAGGATTTTTAATCTTGTTTGTGTGTGTATAGGTGTGTATGTGTGTGTGTAGGTGTGTATGTGTGTGTGTGTCTGTGTGTATGTTTGCGCGTGTGTGTGAGTGTGTGTGTGTATTCGCGTTTGCAAATTTTATAATTTTATACTTTTCAAATATATATATATATATATATATATATATATATATATATACATATATTTTTTATTATAAACTTTTGTTCACCATTTTTTCAATTTAGTTACATTTATAACTCTTTGTTTGTATTTTTCTGGTTGTTCTTGTTTTTTTGTTGAAATTTAGTTGGATGCCTTTTGCTGTTATCATTATTATTAATATTATTATTATTATTATGATTATTATTATTATTATGATTATTATTATTATTATTATTATTATTATTGTGATTATTATTATTATTATTATGATTATTATTATTACTGTTTTTGTGTATGTTATCATATTTAATTTGTATATAATAATTTAATAACTTTTAAGGAAATGGAAGCGGATGGATGTATTATTTCTTTTTATTCGTTGCTATGAGTGGAGCGTTACGTTGCGGTGTTGTCGGCCGTGATGAATTCATGCCGCTATACATATACTTGGCTTTCTTTTCGGAGGGCTTTAGAATCTTCAAAGAATTCATAAAATTAAAAGAAGCATATTTTTTATTATGTCTAAACATATATAAACCTTCTTACCTGGAATGAGCACATTAATGTTTCATCCACAGTCATCATGCCGCCAGCATTGTCAAATTCGCCACAATAATTGGGAGCCGAAAATAAAGTCACCAATTGACGGCGGGCAAAGAATTCATAACCATCTTCAACGACCTGATTGATATGAATAAGAAAATAATAAAAAATATTAAAACGAGAAAAGCAAAGCAAACGGAACAAAAATTATATTCGGTCGAGTGCGAGCCCTTTAATACCGTTGACCAATTGATGCACGTTTTGATACCCTACCCCACTACACACCACTTCACGTGCGATACAGGGTGTCTTGGTTTGCGGACGTACGTAACACCCAGAAGGGCTTAAGATACGACACACCTAACCCTGTGTGTCCGTCTATCTGATTGCCTGATGTCTGTCCATGTAAATATAGGTTCAAGTTATGGGTCGCAATTCTTGGAGACATTTTCATGATCTTTCGTACACTGACGAACGCTATTGAAACTGATTTAGATCGCTTCACTTCTTCGATCCCTCTCCATATAATGGCGTATTTTAAACAGTCGTGATACGGAGAAGAAAACTACAATGTTCAACATTTTTCGATAAAAGTGATTAAGTAATACTATTTCGGCATTCTAAATTGGTGTGAAAACTTTGGACCGGCTGTGACAGTTTTTTCTACACCCTCTCATGTACCAAAAAGTGAAGTTCATATGACAAATGTGATTAAACTTTCAATGCTTAATGATGAAAATCAGATCATAATAGTAATTTAAGATGAAAACCAAATTTCTTGGATCCTATCTTACTCAGAAAAGGATTATCACAAAAATCGAATCTTTTGAACAGGACAGAAAAGTGTAAATTTTAATGTCATCATTACAATCGATTCATAATAGTATTCCGATAGAAAACTGAACTGCGCTGAATTTTAAATATGAGCCTCAATTTTTGAACCTCTTGGGCCAACAACCATTCTTAAGTAAAGTAAGCCTTTATTCGTAAAGAGGTATAATTTTTAATATGCAGTTCCATAATACTAAGTTCATAAAAAAACAAGGTACAAGTTTATGTTCTATGACGATAGTAAGAATTGTGTTAGACAATGTGATGTAGGCCTAGTCCGACTGTAATGTTTTCACTTGTTTAATTATAAGCTAAGACTGCGAAGATATATATATATGTTCACACGATATATCGATCACGTAAATTTCGAACCATATATTCAAACTATTTGTTGATAACCGTATAAATTAAAAACAATATTTATATTCTTCGCAATAATTTGCATTGTATAGAGTTTCACAAGAATCGTGTGTGAAAGAACCTTCGGTCCGACTTTATCGATTAGCAAAAACACTGCAGTTGACCACACTGGCCCCCCATTAAACACAATACATCACCCTTCAGGGTGTTTGATTTTGCTTAAAAAAATTTTCTTTTCCTATCTTTTTCTATACCCTTGTAGTACAAGGGTATATTAAGTTTATGCGGTTGTATGCAACACCTAGATCGCTTCGGAATTTGAAATCAGAATCGATCTAAGTTCGTTTTTCAATACAATTCTTTATGCAACGACTTTTAAAAATGAGGCATTGTATGGAAAGTAGTCGAAAAACTGATCCGACTCGAACCATTTTCGCTAGCGTTCGTCCTAAGACCATCGATAAAGAATCCTCTTGAGTCAACAATAAATACATTTAAAAATTGATAAGCAATTCTATAGTAAAATTTTCGACTTTTTACAGAATGAGAGAGAATAAATAATGTGTGCTATCTATACGATCAGATATATCTACCAAACCCCATAAATGTGTTATATTCCTTTCTAACAAAAAGTCTTACTATTGATATCTATTTCTTCTTTGTAAGGTGCCATCTTAGGTTCCATACCGGTGAAAGAGGAAATGATGTGAACGGTATGGTGATGAAGCGCAATATTTGTAGAGGATGTGGCAACAAAAGATGGTCGTCACTTTTCTAAATCGTTTTCTGCAACGACCTTACCAAAGAGCCCCCAAATGTCTTATTTTTTCTTAAAAATATTCCACGAGGATTATACTCTTTGTCTTTGCATGTTTTACTAACGGTAGTGATGTGAATCGATTATATAAAAACAGTTTACAGCTCAGTAAAAACTTCCGATGGAATATCTAATAGTGAACGTACGTACTTTTATAAAACTATCCTTACTACCATTTTGTAATTCACAATTGTTTTTATAGTGGAAGTCTCTCTCTTTATTTCTTCAAAACGCTTTAGAAACATTGTTGGAGCGATAATAGGAAATCAAAGTGAAGCATCTAAAGAACAATGTAATCTGGCAGCTTAAATTTTTTATATATGTCATTATAATATTATTTGAATAAAATTTTTTCATTTCGGAATGAATTTACGTTAAACGAATCCTTCTCACAACGAATGGCGTATTGAATTGCTTCTTGTACTATATGTTTAAAAATATCGTTGGTAAATAATTGACTGGAATATGAGTGTGGTGTTGCGCGGGGACAAACAAAAGATGTTGGATTTTCGCCAAATGCATTATCCTTTCCAGCATACCAAAGTGCAGCACGTCAACATCGTTTCACATCTACGTCAACTGCGATTTCATCGCCACTTTCCACAATATGTCTTTCTTTTTTCGAATGACGATATTAAACACTTTCATCAGAATCCGAACATCCTTCCTCAACTGTAAGAGGTCTGCACAGATCACTTTCACTTGCCCTATCAGATAATATTTCTAAATCTTCAACGCTTAATTTGTCATTATTTTCTATTTCTGTAACAATTTGGATCTGCATTAAGTCTTCCTTTTCCATTTTCCTTGCGATTCTTTCCTTACAATATCTAGGAATTGTTGTAATTAAGTATATATAAGGCATCTATTTTTATACCCATCACCGAAGGTTGAGAGGTTTACTTATTTTGTGAAAACGTCTGCAACGCCAAGAAGAAAGCATCAGGGACGATATATATTCTTGATTAGCATCCAATTCGACATCAACTTAAGCATGTTTGTCCGTCCATCTGTATAATGTCATTTGTAAATATTGTCCCGTTAGCGAAAATGAATCTACCGTCTTCAAATTTGGCAGACGCATTGAAAACTTTTGCATACAGCTTGCTATTAAAAATGGGATAAATCGATTGAAGATCACGTGTACGGCATCATGTAAACTGAGAACAGCTTTGTTTTTCACAAGGAATAAAAAATTGTTTTTTGCTGATTACTCATAAACAATAGCAGATTAATCTACAAAAGTTTGGACGATGCTGTGACACCCGCACAAAAATGTAAAAAAATGAGCCGCAACTACCTAATATTGTTGTGTATCAAAATGTTATTTTTTTTTTCAATACCTTTATAACGCGCAGAAAAAAAACTTTAAAAACTCCACAAAGTATATAAATTGTGGAACATTTTCAAATTTGGAATGCTCTTCAAGCATGTCCATCTGTCCATCTGCCAACTGTGTTGTATCTGTGGCAAACATTCTCCCGTTAGAGAAAATAGAAAAAGAATTTGGAAGTGAACTTAAACTGTTCCAAGAACACACCTATGTGACAAAAATTTGTATTTTTAAAATAGAAAAGTCAGCCGTGCCTACTTCATATTGTAAAGGATGAAAATTTATTTCTTAGACTTTTTTTTCTTCTCTTTTTTAGGATAACGGTGATGGGTATAAAAGATTCCATCACGACCGAATATAATTTTCTTATTTGTTATTTTTATCAAACATTACCGCCAACAACACTAACTGCCGAAAATTTACTTGATTTTTTCTTTTATTTGTATAAATATATATCTCGAAGTAAACATCGGAAATATTGTTATCAGTGTGCACCCAAACCATAAAATTTTTATTTCTTTTGTTGGGGGATTTTGTAATGAATAAGTTAATGTGAAATTTTTGCTCTTCTTATTATTATTGACAGTGATTATGATTATAAAAAACTAAACGTCCACATATGTGGCCAAGGGCTTTAAGAGGCTAAAATACATATCTTTGTCTTGTCGAAAATTTTTTACTTTATTGGCCGTTATAAAGCTTAATTCTCAATGTGACAAAGCTATTTTTATATGCCACAATTTGTTTACATAATTTAACAGTAATCACTAAATTATCTAATAGTTCGTACTGTTTATAGAATTACTTTGAAGAAAGATAGAAAAAAAACCCCTAGTTTCTCTGAAACATTTCTGATCACAAAAAAAAACAAAACTTAATTATACTACAAAAAAGTACATATTAATCTGAATAGTTCCAAGATTATTGAAGGGGGAGGGGGGGAGAAGAAAATTGAAATAATTCAAAAAGATAAATGCACGCCGTAGCCGTAAGCCTATCGATTATTAATCGCTTCGAACTTAAAGTTAACGAATTCAAATTAATGTGAAAATCGTTCCCTGTCTATCCACAAAATAAATGATCTAAAGTATTTTTGTTTGTTGATATGAAATGAAAATAGCAGTTTATGAACTGTTTATATACCTGATGAGCACGGCATATTAGATCCATTTCATGTTTATGCAAAAATTTCGATACAACATCGGCACCAAATGTAAAACTAACGCCACGATCATTCTCACCCCAGCCCTGTACATCTTTGTCGGGATCGCTCCATAATAGATCGCACAATAAACCGGTATCGGGAACATCCGTAGGACGCATTAAACGTCTTATCTGTTCCATACCTTGTAAATCGGGACTCAGACCGCCATGGCAACAGAATATTTTTTCATCAATAATAGCAGCCACTGGCAGACAATTAAAACAATCTGTGAATGTTTTCCATAATTTTACGTTATAACGTCGTTTACATTCATCATAGAAGCCTTAATTTTATAAAAAAAATAAATAAATAAATAAATAAATAAATGAATTAAATAAGATTTATGTGACGTCACACTCACCGTAAATACGATTAATACTGGCGCATTCGTGATTGCCGCGTAACAAAAAGAAATTCTCAGGATATTTAATTTTATAGGCCAACAGCAGACAAATGGTTTCCAATGATTGCTTGCCTCGATCAACATAATCGCCTAAGAAGAGGTAATTGGCTGCCGGTGGAAAACCGCCATATTCGAATAAACGCAAGAGATCTGTATATTGACCGTGTATATCACCGCATATAATTAAAGGAGCCTCCAGTTCAAGAAGAATGGGTTGCTGTAGGAATATTTCACGGGATTTCAAACACAAACCACGCACTTCCGATTCAGACATTTGTACTGATTTGCCGGTACGACAACTCCTCACTGTAAAATATTATGCAAAAGAAAAAAAATATGAAAACACAGTAAGACATGTGATGGGAACATTTTTGGTAAACATATTATTATTAAGAAAATTGAATGAAAATTAAAAACACAATACAACTGAAAAAGATTTCATAAGTAAAAGAAAAATATATTGATTTATAGCATACGCTCGGGGAAATGCTTCTGTAAACTTTCAGATCAACGTTGTCGTCGACTATGTTTGCGAATAAATTATGTCCCGTTTTGTTTTGACGATATATTTATATCGATATCTGCTATGAACTCCAAGTAAAAGGCCTTCCGGTGCTGTGGTGCTCAAAATGCTTTTGAAAGTGGATCACAGCCATTTCAAATTACTTCCACAACTATTAGTTACTGCTAAGCAATGTGTACGCCACGGTTCAGAATTTTATCCAAATTTTCGGAACCGTGTTTCATAACAACATTAAACGACATAATTGACGGGCATGCAATAAATAGACTCGAGAGTGTCAAGTTAATCAGAAATATGTACATTTTAAACGTGCTACGTATTTCTATGTGATAGTAAATGTTTACTTAAATAAAAAAAGAGGCGGAGAATGATAAATAAATTTAAAAACAATTGCATTGACGACTGCACAATTTTAAATAATTAGTTTGTGTTTCTTAAGAGCGAATTAGTAAAACAGAAAAAAGTCAACCCATGCATGAAAACATCAAAGTATATTCTTGATTAACATCAAATTCTGAATCGATTTAAGAATGTCCATCTGTCCAGTTGCGTGATGCCTGTTGTAAACATTCTCCTGGACTTTTTTTTAAACCTTTATAACCCGATTAAGCAAGCTTCAAAATCCCATAAACTGTATATATTCTTGACCAAATATCAGTACTTCCGTCTGTTTGTCTATCCATTTGTCTGTCTGCCCAGTAATGTAGTATCTGTGGTTAATATTCTCCCATTAGCAAAAAATTTATATATTGCCTACAAATCTACGAAAGAAATTAAAAGCACGCCTACACGCCTATGCAACAAAAACTGTGAACATATGCGTTTTTGCTTGTTACTCAACAACTACATCACATATACCGTATGAATTTTCACTTTTACTCAGAAAATAGAAAAAATCAGCTACGCCCACCCAATGCAGCGGCGGCCCACATTTTACAAGCTTCATGGAGATGGGAGAGTTGAGGACTTATTCCAATTCAATGCTGCTAACGGTATCCCAAGTGATTTTTTTTTTAATTTTCTCTTGCTAATAATATCTCTCTTGATAGAATTTTGTCAGACATGTCGTCCACTCAGGTTTTTTGGCTTAATTCGGATATGCTTTGCTAGAATTTCCTAGCAAAGGTTTCACTTGGTTTGAGAAATTTATAGTGCACTAAATCCGGCCGAACTGACCTGCTAAATAATGCGGACAAAGGGATGCCTTGATATAAGGTAATGCATCCATTATTCGCGATGCTATCGCTCGGAATAAGCAAAAAAAATCTTTCCGCAACATTTTTATTTTTTCGCAGAAGTCAATCTATTCAAATTCAGATTCGGAAAAAAAAACAGTTGTGTACACACATCTTAATGAGATAACTTATACTACCAGTTCATATAGCGTAAAATTTACAGATTCGGAGAAATCACAATTTCAATCACAACTCTACAACGCGACTTATGTTCTCGCGAGTTCAACATTTTCCATTATTTAAAAAAAAATTATATATAATATTATAATATATATATATATAGGTGATATTTAAATGCGATTATGACTAAATTGTATTAAAAGTTTAATAAAAATTATTAAGAATCAAAGAGAATTGCGGTATTTCATATGAATTAATAACAAGCAGTCAACGTTTTCAGTTGAAAATGTTTATTTCCGTCCCGTTTATGCGGACAGTTTGACATTGGGAAACAATTATTTCTGTATTTGTTGTGTGAACGCTGCTGCACCTGAAATGTTTCCGGGAACGGAAGTATTGAAAACCATTTTCTATATATATATATATATGTGTATATATACATATATATATACATATATATACATATGTATATATATATATTTTTTTTTATTTTTTTTTTTTTTTTTTTTTTTTTTTTTTTTTTTTTTTTTTTTTTTTTTTTTTGTATACGTTCTGCGAACATTACATAAATACAATATAAATGTAAAATATATGCAAAAAACAAATAAGTAAAGGAAATATTTGCAGTTGTTTTTGCTTTTCTAATAAACAACTGCATTTAATATTATTATTTATTTATTTTTTCTTATATACTTCAAAAGATCTAAATTTAAAACAAGTATCAATAGTTCTTCGTTCTTATAACAAAAAAAGAAAAAAAATATTTTTCATAAAAAATATATTTCAACACGAGTTGTTTATTTAGTGAGAAAGGGAAAGGAAAAAACAATTTTTGCTAATTAAAAATTTACATTTTACTGTTTTTACTGACTGTAAATAAAAATACACACGCCTACAATAATACAGGCAACAACCGTACTTAAAATTATTTGTGCACACATGAAAAATACATAAGAAAACAATCAAAAAATAAGTGCGAAATTTGTAGTCATTGTACGCCCAATCACGGATACGCGTCACTAATAATCGGGCTTAACAAGACGGTCAGGACAATTCGCGCTGCTATGTATTTTTAATTTTTGAAAACAGAGATGCTCTCAGTTTAACTGACACTGCAGCCGTTTCCTTCGATCGATTTGTCCCGTTTTCCATACCAACCTGCATGCAGAAACTTCCAATGTTTCTGTCAAATTTGAAGTGGATATCTGAATTTTTGCGACGAGCAGAATGCCAAAATCACACACCATTTAGACGAACAGACGGACAGACATGGCTAGATCAACTGGGCATTTCATGCTGATCAAGAATGTGTGTACTTGGCAGGATCTCTGAAGCTTCCTTTTGGGTGTTATGTACATTGTGGAAAAAAACAAAATGTGGTGGGTATGAAAGTAGTAAAGGAATCGTATCATCTGTATAAGTCAAAATCAACCTAATTCCATATATATTTTAGTAAAGGCATTTCTTGACAAGTGACTTTTGGGTTTCTTCTATGCTTCTGAGTCATTGCAATAGAGTGAATATAAAATTCGCCCACTATTACGCTATGACTCAGTTAACAGAAAAGTTTCAAAACAAAAGTTTTTCCATTTCATTTGTTATACCCACTACTGAAGGATGGCGATATACTCATTTGGTCACAATGTTTGCAACACTCGAAATTCTGAATCGATTAAGCCATGCCTGTCCGCCCGCGTGATGCAATCATATAGAAGGACTTGGCGAGTAAAATGCGTCAAAATGTCAAATCTGGATGGGCATGATATGGTGGACGAATTTCTCGTAACAATATCTTTTAATGAACTAAGAGGTGAAAGGTGAAAAAGATGATGTCATTCCATTCAATTCTTTGCCACCATAAATAAAAATAAAAGCATGGGGCGCTAGAGATTTATAAATGGGTACGATGGGTATGCGAGATTCGGCCCTAGCCGCATATAACTTTCTTACGTTATTTTCCTTTAATTTCAATTTTTATTTACTTACAAAGAAAAAAGAAAAAAGAAAAAGAACAAAAGAAGCTTAACAGTCAGTGAGAGATAAGAGCGTGGGTAGCCGCGCCTCACAGCAAAAAGCAAATTTTCAAATTGCTATTTGATTTAAAAACATACCGTTTAATAAAAATTCCAAATTTCACACTAAAATGTTACATTTTATTAACTGTTTGCTTAAAATTTCGTGAGAGCTGAGAAATAGCACAACAGCCATATGGCTTTCGTCTGTTTTTCTTTTCAAAAATATGTTTTCAAGCGACTATGTATATATGTATATATTTACATCATATATATATACATATATATATATATATATATATATATATATATATATATAATCTGTTTTTATATATTTGCTTATCATTGATTTTTTTTTTCTTTCTAAGTTTACCTGTAAGAGGAAAACAGCCCGATGCCTGATTGCTAGTAATTTACACAATTATATGCGTTTTGTTCGATTTAGATATGAAAAAAAAAAGTGCAGACTACAATAAGGATAAGGAAGAAATGTCCGATTGGAAAGAATCTTTGTGATACCCTAGCATCTCGATCCAATAAATAAAATCTCGGAAATATTTCATTAATTATGGGCATGATTTTCCCAACACCTAACTCTAATAGATCATGAATTAATACTTTAAGAGTTTAGACGCGGTTTTAGACAGATCGTAGTTAGTTAGTCTTGTACTGTAGTTTTGGGTGGTCCCGGTAAAAAGATCAAGTTGTAATGTCTTTCATCGACTAAAGGTAGAAGCATATGGTGAACTTGCTCTACATTTATTTTGAAGCCCTGGATATTCCAACAAGAGACAACAAAAAGACAATAGTCATTTGGCTCTGCCCCTGTACTGTAGAGTTATGAATAAAATTGTACCTTTTTCTTTAAACTACACGCAACTGTCTAAGTAATCGTATTAAAGCGCACACAGCACAGGCTCTTGAAATTTTAAATGGCGAACCGTTCACTTAAACGATAAAAGTGATCACTTATGAAGGGGCTAGGTGAGCTTGGTGTATTATAGTTTGTTCCAGGCAAATGAAACCATCACTAAGGAATCCTACCAAAAGTCAAGGTATCGGGAGTTTTCAGTATGAAGAAATTCCACCCCATATAAGAAACTTCGTTCAGAAAACACTTGTAATTTGAATCTAAAAAATCCTACTGTTTACTGATTTAAGAATTCGAATAGATTACTCTTCCCGATTAAAACGGATTTCAATAGATGGCCTATTGTTTCTCCGAACGATGCTAATGCCTGAAGATGAGTTCTTTTGCGGATAGCATAAAGCATCAGTTGTTCTTTCTGCACAGGGTTCACATTGTTACGTAAAATGGTTCTTGTAATTTTACCAATCGTACCAATGGATTGTAAATTTTAACTCTTAGGTAAATTATTCACAAATTATTTACAATGCTTTGTCTGGTCGTATCCGTTTGAATATTGCAATGCAACTCCCTTGACTCAACTAACTTTGTCTTCCGCAAATATTCTATCTACGTAGCCTTCTTTACACAATTACCTCTGTAGCCTTATAGATTCATAGACTTACTTCGATTTATTCGGTTATGCTAAGTTTACCCTTTCTTACATTTCCACATAATGTAGATCTATAGTTAGTAGTTAAGATAACCTACAGCCGATAGCCTGTATTGCTAGTGCTCAATGCTTTCTTTGTAGTCTAAGAATTTATTTCATTAGTTTTAATAATAATAATAATAATAACAATAAATGTGACTTTAGTAATAACCTAGTAATAACCTAGTAATAACCTAGTTTAAAACTACTATTTTGCTTAAGCTAGCATAGTAATTTATTATATAGGATACTGATCACAGTTCAGTTGAGACACATTGCTGTTAAACCTTTTCCCCCGAGCCAGCTACATGACGCTACTGTACTCTATAACTTGGATAGGCACTGTAACTAGTTTCACCAATGCAAGTATTTTGCCCTTTTAACAATTGAATACTTTTCACGTCTGATCAAATGAGCGATCTTTGTAGAAACACTATTTCACTTATTTACACACCTAATGTATAAAGCAACATCGTTATCTACTCAAAATTCTACACTAATTAAAAAAATGTTCATACGGTGTAAGGTCTTTGATAGCGAAACAAATCAACTCGATTTATTAATGGTGGGCTTAAAAATAAAACATTCGATATTTTTCCTATCGAAAATTTTGATAGGTTGAGTGAAAAGTTTCCAATTTAACGATGAAAATGACAACACCATGGCACTAAAGTTGAGAAATATGTTTGTGCATAGAAAAGTACTTGCAAGTACTTGTAAGTACCAGTACTTGTCGTCAATCGTTTAGGTGAGTCGATGTGAATGTTTTGTGCGAAAATGGAAAAAACTGACTGACCATCGATCAATATCATAAGTCATTTGCCTTTGCAAGGCAACACAACACAATACACAAATTAAAGACAAATTGAATCCTGCGTGCGAGAATTTTACACGATAACTAAACAATTGTCCAACTTTGCCTAATTGAATTGACACGTGGGCCCTGTCAACACTGTGGTCGCTGATGAAAGCAAAGTTCAAATTTACGCCAAGGTGACGACGATAAAATCAAGTTTTGCACAAGAAAAATATATGTTTTTGTTTATGTCGGTTGGATGGATGACTTCTCAGCCACCCTTCATATAATAAATAATTAAAATTAGTCGGCCGTTTACAAAAGGTTGCAGTTATTCCAATTTGTAAACGATGCCAGCCAGATGTGATTGCAAACTTGATTGCAATTATGATTCTCGCGTACTAAGATTAAGCCAAAACTAGTGCTTGCTTGGAATGAATATATTTCAAGTTTTCATCATCGACCCGCAGACGCAGCAACTGCGTGAATTGTTGTTTTAATGAATTTCGTGGATAAGTTATTTAGCAAACCACTAACTATTCGATTAGCAATCATTGCATCTTGCTTGCCTGTATTGTGGACAGATAGTAATATGATTTGTGTGGAGAAGTAAATACCCTTAGGTATTATATTAATATACAGCGTTAAAGATTTATATGTGCGTCGTGGAATCTATCTCAAGCGAATGATCTGAACGATCTTTTCTTCTTCAAAATCGATACAAATGACGGACGTCGGCAATTATAAAGGACATCTTTCTGGTAAAGAAATTTTTAAAAATGCAAAGATGTTGCACATGCGACCATCGCGCTCTCTTGACCATATAATTAAAATCCACTATGAAAACAAATCTATGAAATATAAATAAATTTTTGGACATACGAACACATTCATGATAAGGTAAAATATTTGAGAAAGCAATTCGAGAACCCACCTTACCTAACATATAGTCGGCCAGGTAAGCCAGCAGATCGTGACTTGCCAATAAGATAATTTTCTTATTTATAGAGATCAACATTTTTCTATATATACATAATATAAACTCAGTTATACGTTGTATTTAATTCAATGTTTTCCCATTGGAGAAGAACTGAACTGTGTTTTCTTTAATTTGAATTTTTTGAAATTTTTTTGTCTGAATATGGACTGAAAGTATGCTTGTATTTTCTTCAAAACATATAAACTTAAACATATGCGTTAAGTATTTAACAAAAGCATATTTACGACATATATGTTTATCGTCATGAATTACAATTACAATCTGCAACATTGCCTACTTTCAGGTAGGTGCCTTCATTGTATAACAGAAGTTTTATGAATATATATGAATTTATTTTTATTTCCTTTACGTGTTTTATCTTAGTAACCTTCGGTGATGAACAACTTTTACTTTGCCTTTGCCTTTGTCTACAGTTAATGATGCCATTGTCGGCGCGGTAATACAATATAGACACATACATATATAAGCCTATTGCTGCTGATGCTGCTGCTTATTCCGTAATGAAAATGGCGGTGCGCTTTTGGAAGTGGTTTATTGTCTTGAGGTTTCCGGCATTTGCAAACCATAAGATCACGTACGTAAAAGACATATACAGACAAAATGCATAAAGTAGGATATACTCAAGCATAAGTAAATTAAGATGAATGGGAGCAGAGGGGGGTGTAAAGGGTTTCGTTTTCTGAAGTAAAAAAAACGCTGTCGTCTCGAGCGGTCTTAAAATTTGCTTCTTCTCCTTTTAATTGTGCTGCGATAACATTAACATTTAGTATATTTGTGCAACTTTTTTCTTATTAAGCCATTTTTAACAAGATTTCAAATTTTTTTTGTTTGTCTGAAAAAAACTGATATCATCTGGAAACTTCCGTTCCGTTTTCTTCTTTTTAGTTTTCTTTATTTTTTGTTTTTTTTTTTGTCTTTTTAATGTGATTAATTCAAAAAAAAAAAAAAGAAGAAGAAGAAGAAAAATACTAAAATTTCCTTAGTCAACAGAGATAAAAACATATAATGGCATTAGTTAGCTTACTATTTAATGTACTTAGTGGCAAAGACAATACGCATTCTAAACAAAATAGAAGAAACCAAAAAAAGGAGAAGAAAAAAAATTTTTTGATTGGAAAATGAAGAAAATAAGAAATAAACAAGTCTTTGGAAATTGGAAACGTCAATTAGAAACGATTGTTTATTTTCTTTTTCTTCTTTCCATTATCTTCTTTGCATAACTTAAATTTGATTATAATCCCAAGCAGATTATGTAATAAAAAATTTTGCTAATAAATATAAGAATCTTGAATAGATGATAGGAATTAGTGGAAAACTAAGAGAATAGAAGCACAAATAAAAAAAAGTTATATGGCATCTCAGATTGAATTTGGTGAGGCTACCACCAAGCAAAGAAAAAAAAAAAAAAAAAAAAACGGTGTGAATATAGGTGAAGATAGGCCACATGTGCTAGCCGCGCTATAGTGTCATACATAGGACTGAAATGTCATATAAGTGAATACTGGAGACATTTTTTTGGTTTGATCGCGGTGGAGTCTCAAATTTCAGTGTTTCTCCCTAGCCGCTCTTCGGCTAACAGACCAAATTTCAAAAGAGTGGTAAACATAGTTTCTAAAATCAAAGTTTAAATGTGTTTAGCTTGTTCGGAAGGTATTTTCATATAAATACACGAGATGTTCGAAAAGGTATTTTATTTTTTTTAATTTAGACAGAATAGATTTCCAAATCCAACCATATCTTAGTCCTAACTACTTAAGAGCGTTCCGTTCGGAAAACTCTGTTAAGGCGGATGATAGATGTCTTTGCTGCTTAAATTCGAATTTATCATCACACCTTTAAGAAAATATTGTATATAAAAAATATAAAACATTTTACTAATTGAAGACCGATCAGGGGGCTGTTTTCCCGTTGCACTTTCACATGATTTCGGATGAATGACCATTCGATAAGACTCTTAGTTGCCCGATTTATTTCCAATGAGTTTTACTAATATGCCGGAATACCGCAAAGCGGTGCTTCCCTCCTTCTCTATATTCGTGGAGTTCATGATTTACCGGCAACACTTTGCATCAATCGTTCCCTTTCAATAAAAAAATCTTGCAGAATCAAGCTGTAAAATAAATTCTACGTAATGAACGACACAATTGATCGCGACGGCACCAAAATGTCGAAATGGGATCAGGCAAATAGTAAAAAAGTAGATCCGTTCCTTATCACACAAGAGAGAAGTTGCATTCGTGGATGGGAACTACCAAGTCTTGCCTGAAAATTCTCGATCAGCTCAGGTGCTCATGATTGAGGAGAGCGTGTCCAACATTCCTGATACTCTTGAGCATACCCTGGGCTGTACTGCGCCTACACATAAATGGGCAAATGTTCTTCAAAGATAAAAAAAATTTGTTCATCAAACAACTTTTACAATAAGACTAGAAATCTTTCTTACACTATGCTCTCGCCGTATACCGAACAATATTCCTTCGCATCTTCGTTTGTTTTTAAATTGTCCGCCTAAAAGTTCTTTAGAATAATCTGCTTGCAATAGTCTTTCCTTCAAGCAAGTAATAAAATTATATTTCCCACCATCTTTATAATAAAAAAAAAAAAAATAAAGAAATAAATAAATAAAAACTAAAGAAATTAAATTATTATTATATAGATTATTTCATAATCTTGGATCGGCGTTACCGATTTTTGAACATGTGTCGTACATGTAATTGAAGCCAATAGCGTAATTTTTGCGATTACGAGTAGGTATGCCACACGCAATCAACGAGACGGAAAGACCGACTAAAGGATATATACGCCTAAATGGGCGTCAAAATTTGCTGCTAATCGAAACGGTCTGTGAAGCTTCTTTCTAGGTGCTTAAGGCGTTTTAACGAAGTGAATGTACTCCACATCCTTCAGTTTTGGGTATAAAAGTGGGGATTAACACGCTATTCGAGTCAATTTGGGCTCACTAAGTGAGGAGATTAAATGTGACATGGAACAATTGTTCCTAAATTTTTCATAAATAAACTCAACGCACTTGGGATATGGTTTAGAGACATTACTTGAATTCTTGTACTTGAATTGTAATGAATATGTGGCAACCACTATCAATTACTAATTGTTTTTTTTCATTGTATAAAGATTATGTATTCTTAGCAAACAATAAACATTTTTACTAAGACTAAAAGTTGGATTACATTAGATTTGTATATTAATTTCTAATTATATTTTCTCTGCATTTATGTAAAAAATTTTTTAATTATTTTTATACCTTTGCCTCTTTACAGGAAGAAAAACTCAAACATTCATCAACTAGCAAACCGTTAAGAAGGTATTTAGGGCATTTATTATTTTATAACATACCTTAGAGCTTAAGTTTTAAATGCAAAATTTAAGCATATTTAGATAAAAGTCACAGGAGCATTAAGCAAGTATTTACGGTATTTATTATTTTATAACATACCTTAGAGCTTAAATTTTAAATACAAAATTAAAGCATATTTAGATAAAAGTCAAACGTTACATTGCTCGTCACAGAGCAAGATATAAAATGTTTCGCAATTTGATTTAATTTTTATGCAATCAAATTTTTAAAATTCTTTTTTCTGATAACTTTTCTCTGTGGAGAAATGTAATACATTATATATTGCATTTTTAACACATATATTTATATATATATATATGTATGCATATACACACACATATATACACGCACGAAAAAAGAATTTCAGATGGCATTTGATGCTGTAACAAATATACTCTTTAGAAACAAAGAGAATCAAAAAGATTAAAAATAAACTTACATAAGTTATTCTTCTTTTTTCTTTTCTTCTTTTTTTTTTTCTTTTAATATCATTTACATATATATTCCCGCTCTGTAGACTAACTGACGAGGAAAGCAGTTATTGGCATCGACCAAGAATTTTGAAATGAAAAGTATTGAATAGGGTGGAGAGAGGCAGTAAGATTAAGAAGCTCAATTAATTTAAGGGAAATGAAAAAAGAATATCCTAAAAAAGAAATGAGAGACAAAATTACGCAAAAAGCAAATGAACATAAAAATTTAAGAGTTCACATATTTATATAAAATTTAACCTATATCAACTATAAAAGGCATAAATAAACAAGAGAAAAATTTATATTCACCGTAAGATGCAATTTTGTCGTTACCCATCATTCTAAACCGGTATATGAAAATTGCAAAGTCATTTGTTTATTCTTTAATTGATAAGGATCGCTTTTCTTTGCAGTGTGATCAGTGAACTACGATGTTTATTTTTCAACTTCTAATTATCAAATAGCAAATTAGACTTTTTTCCGTCTATACTATAGGTTTGTAAAGTTTCTACCAATAGATTGAAGGCAGAGATATCTCCAAGACGATTTAAAATTTTACGGTGATAAAGATATATATATATATATATATATATATATATATATATAGGTATAGAATTGTTTTCTAAATTGAAATTTGTTGCTTTATAAAACGCAGATGACGTGTTCAATTTGTCCACAATTTTGGATATAGGTAACTTGAACCTTAGTGTAAGCACATCCGTCTGTCCGTCTGTGAAACACATTCTGTCGATGGCAGGAAGGACGATATTGGCTTCAAATTAGGCAGACGCATTGAAAGTTCCTGCGCGCAAGTTGGGTAATGAAAATGGGTCAAATTGGTAGAAGGACACGTCTACACTATTAGGTACAATGAGAACACTTCTGTTTTTTAAAGGCAATAAAAACGTGGTTTTTTGTCCACTACTCATAAGCTACAGCAAATAAATTGGAGCGCATATTCCATGGGCGATGCTGCAGTACTGGTACCAGAATATGAAAAATTGACTACGCTTGGCCAATACTATATAGTGTATGAAAATGAAAATTTGTTTTAACATCTACATAGCGCGCAGAAGCAAGCATCAAAAATCCTATAAAGTATACAAATTTGCAAAAGAAATTGAAAATGATCTAAACTTTCCAAGGGACACGCCTACAACGCTCCCATGCGTACGCAACAGAGACTGCGAACACACGTATTTTTCCGTCTTACTTACAAAGTGCAACACATACTCCGTATAAATTACCACTTTTATTAGGAAAATAGAAAATTCATCCGCGCCCATACAATATATTATATAATATATAAACTTAGATATTTTCATTTTTTTTAATCGACGATGGGTATAAAAGAAAGAAGAAGGGAGATGGCGACCGTAGCCTAGTGAATGTTTGCTTAATCAATAAATATTACGCCTTTGCCGAGATAACATACACTACACTACTACACCGCGAACACCGACTTAGCTTGGAGTAAAAATGTCGGAAGCTATGAAACAGTTAGAAAGTGGACTACGAGATTTGGTTCAACGTCTTGATAATCATGAAAATCGCATATGTTTGCCAGTCGCCAGGTAAATCAATCCTCGAAGTGATCTTCTACTTGAACTAAAAGCTTCTTCCCCGATTTATGTTTATTCTCTGAATGTGCCTTCTTCTGGTTAACCCTCTGGTTCTGCAGTGGTGCAGTGCTAATTAGAAGGTCAACGATTCTGCAAAGTTGAGAATTGTGTGGAAATGAATATACGTCTATCTCGTCGCGAAAACACAAGGTTTCTACCGCGAGGTCATCCGCGAGCTAGCCAATAATAGGCAAAAGCCCATAAACAACGGTGGTGAATATTTCGATTATTAGGATTTGCAACCTTTTGAAATAAAACTGAATTTCACCAAACAAAAGACAGAAAATCACTCAATGGAAAAAAGAGGAGAGAGAGACCGAGAGAGAGAGAGAGAGAGAGAGAGAGAGAGGGAATAGCCTATGGCTACGATTAACCAGTACTCAGAATTAAAATTGTTATTGGGAACTGATCTGCTTGGCTATGTGGCAACTCAAGATCATGTGGAGCCGTATTTCTGCGGGTTTCAAACAGAAGAACAAATCTAATATGAATTTAGCGCCATCTTACATCAGTGTCAAATTATTAAGAAGGAAACATTTTACAAACTAATTAATAGTAAACTAAAAAGCAAAAAGGAGCCAAATTAATTTGAAAGTCCAAATTTTGGATTCCAGCCAATTTCCCTTTTCCATGCGCTTTGCTCTTGCTTTTTGCAAGTAATCGCTAAAGTGTCCTTCGTTTGATGCTAGACGTTTGCCTTAAGCGAAACGGTGAACTTAATATACCCAAACTTTGCGATAGTGTAGATGTGAATATGTATGAAAAGTTAAAATTCCACTAAAAAATATTTTTAATTAAAAGTTTATTAAAAATCTTCCGGATAATGAAAATCATTTGAAAACACTTCACTTTTTTTCAGACTCAACGGAATCATTTCCAATGGGAGGAAATATGTCAAGTATTTTTTTTTTTTTTTGTTTCTTTTCTTTCGTTGTTGTGATTAATGTTATAGAAAATGCTTTCACTCTAAAGTAGGCAACGGATTATTATTATTTTCGTTTTTTTTTTTTTCCTTCACCAACTTAAATGTATAGGCAATGAACGTTAAAGCAGAAGAAGAATTTTCTATCCGACAATCTTTGAGCAAATTTTGTTGGTAATTAAATAACTTTTTACAAATTTTTCAACAGATATATTACTGTTGTAGAAAAGCATATTTTTCATTTCCTTATTTAATGGAAGGAATTTAATGAAATTGTAGATGCGCTTAAGGTACTGCGTAAATAGGGATTTAACTGTAAAGCTGTATACGGAAATGGATAAAGAAAGAGGAAAGAGAATCAACTGTTTTTCATAAAACCAAAGTAATAATTATGGAAAGAGGCCATAGGGAAAAAATGAATCGCTTATATTTCCTCTGCTGTCAGTTTAACAACTCGATTTAAATGAAGCCTAGAGATAAAGTAACACAAATGGAGCGACAAACATCATATAAAAATATGGCAATTTTTTAGCATAATTTTTTTTTTTTTTTTTTTAAATCTTTGCCTTAACTCATATGTCTTTAATAAAAATGTCAACATATACCCATTCTTCCTTCGTTTGTATGTATTTTGCATTATATACCGGCAAACCAACTCACATATTCTCTTTCGTAAAATCCATAAATAGTTAGAAAATTGTAACTTTACGTATGCGTTAGTATGCAACACATTGTTGCAAATCATTATTATCCTAGAAAGAATGAGAGATGATATATCATTTTAGCTGGCTGACTGGTGTGCCATTTTTTAGTACCGGGCCATAAAGAGCGAGAGAGGAGAACGAACAAACTACAGACAATTTACAACTCCTCTTGATACTTTTCTGCAACAACAGCAAACAACAAAATACATACGATAATGTATGCAAAATTTATGTAAATTTAAATCAAGCGTGCGAGCATGTTGAATACAATGTTTACTTACACACTAGCACTTATAAAAGCTTGAATGTATATATGCTTATGCATATTTAGGTTATCAGCGGTCTCTTCTGCCTGCGTTGTTGCATTCATGTAGTAAAAGAAATGAAAGAAAAATGCATTTTTATTTTGTGTGAATGCTGATGTTGTTGTCGTCTCTGATGTTATCCAAGAAGAAGAGAAAGAATTTGTCAGTTTTGTCATTATTTTCAATTCATAAAATCTACCCTAAACATACCATACGCGTTTACAACAATAGCTATACTAACAAATTGAAAAAGTACCGGAACAATTCCCAAAGGTTTAAATAACACAATTTTGAGAAACTAATAAATGTTTGATTGCGACTGAAAAGTTTCTTTATTAAGTTCTTTTGAAAATACACATTAAATGCCTCAGTTTATTCAGCGAAGCCTAACATATGTAATTTTTTTTAGTTCACGCCATTTGTGGTACAGAGTATATTAAGTTAGTGCGTACGCATGTAACCCAGAAGGGCTTAAGATAGACCAATCTTTTATTATATCGATCCATTCAGAATCGTTTTCTAAAGCGATCTAAGCCTGTCTGTCCATCTGTTGTCATGTTGGTATGTATTTTAATGTACAAGGTGCAGGCCGCAACTTTTGATATATTTTGATCATATTTGGAAAAAAGACATTCTTTGGCCCAAGGACGAACGCTATTTAATGGTTCGGATTGGTTCACAATTCGACCACTCCCCATATAAAGACTTTTCAGAATAGGGAAAAATTGTAATTTTCAAAATTTCTCTAGAAAAGTGGCTAAGTAGTAGTATTTCGGCATTCCAAATTGGTGTGAAATTTTGGACCGAATGGGTCAACTTTGTGAATCCTCTCTCATATAACCAACAGTAGATAATAAATCCACTTGGGAGTTTAGAAAAAAAATTTCGCTTTCTTACTAGGGAATGAAAAGAAAAAGCCAGTGTTGGTGGATATGCTCGGCCATCGCAGTTCTCTTAAGCTGTGGATCTGTGTTTATTTTACGTAGTGATGACTGCCTACTCTGTGATCGAGCTTTCAATCCGTGGCTAGGAAATTTGAGTCTCTCTCTCTCTCTCTCTCTCTCTCTCTCTCTCCCCCTCTCCCCCCTCTGAACGGAACAACATCGAAACAAATAAGAAGTTCGTCCGATCGTTCACTGTTTTTAAGTTACACTGTTATGTGTAACACTGTGGTAACGAGTAACTTTCCATGACGTTTGCGGTAGAAACCGATTTTTGCAAAAACAAATTACCTGGTATATGTGTGTGTCTATGTGTGTGTATTTTTAGGTATTGACTATAACTACGGTTATACACCTTTGAAAGACGTCATAATATGGCTTGATCCGATTAATATTATGAAAGTTACGCGACCCGTTCAGAACCCGTCTATTAGGAAAAATTTCAAAATTTTGCTTGCTATCTAAACTTAAATCCTAATATTTTATTATCATCTCGTACGGTCGGTAACGCAATTTTAATATATTTTCATATATGACGACCGTGCCACTCCAAATCCTTTTGGGAAAATTACCTTATGATGAAAAAAAAAACATACAAAAATTTCAAAAATGCAACCTTTGTTCGAGAAGAATGAAATTTTGTCATGAAAGTACTTTAAAAATATTTTACTTCACAGTATGAACACAGTAAGCTTGTAAGAGTTGAAACGAAAAATAAGTAAGAAGAAAACGAATTCAGAGAAATTTAACAATTATATCCCAAGATCCCAAAACTGCACTATAAAATTTTGTTGTAAAATACGCCTGAAAATATGCTAAAGAAAATCGAAAGTTATTTTTACAGTAACTCCCATAGTATCACTTTCATAGTAATTTTTTCCCCCCTCTATTTTGTTTACAAAAAAAAAAAAAAAATATTCTTAAGTTATGTGTGTGACAAATTCCTATATATCTCTAAAAGAATTCTATTCAAAGTACGCATACATATATTTTATCATGAATGACACATTATACCAACTAACAAAAACTGTGTGTTTTACAATTTATTTATGCTGTCATGTGTATAGAAAAATTTTATCTAGATGCGTAACCTGGAAAATAAAACAAAAGTGAGCACAGTGCCGGTTGCCTATAAAAAAGTGAAATGAGTTTATGACCTCATTTTCCTCCTCTTTTTTTTGCCGCAGTTGCTAGCACTTTAATTGTAAAAAAATAAACTCTAATGTATAATAAAATATTCGTTTCTCTCTGAACTGCGTTTATTCTACAAAATACACAGAACGCGAAAAAAAAACCAAAAAAAAAACAAAAAAATTTATTAACAATATAAGAAAAGGAAGGCGTTGGTTTAAATTACTTCAGATTGTATATAATTTGAGAAATAATACATCAAAAAGCTACAATGCCTAGAGGTTAGTTTTTTTTCAATTTCAAAGCACTCAGTATTAAAAATTAGAAAGAGAAAAATAGTAGCAAAAAAATAATAATAATAATAATTGAAATTATTTAATATTAAATTAAAAAAATTATGTAACATAACTTAAAGCTTTAAATTAACTGAATTTGTACAGCATATAATCAAGGGTTACTTGGTACTTTGGTACTTAAAAAAAAAAAAAAAAAAAATCAACTGCACGAAATATATATATATATATATATATATAATATTTATGGATGTATGTATGTATATACATAACACAAAATATACTTAAAAGCGTCTACTGTCTTAAATATGTTTCATAAATTTTCTCCCCTCGTTTTCACTACTAGTTCTCTTTCGCAAATTTCAACTTAAACACGTCTGAACTATTATTTTCACTCATGGCATGTTACCGACTGCATCAACTGTTACGCCATTTATACTTTAGTAGCTTCAGTAAAATAAATTTTCTAAAAAAAATCAATATTAAATAAACCCACAGAGTAAAAATCTCACAGATTTTTTGCAACGTGCAGAGAAAGATCATGACATGATATCATTTTTTATAAACTTGACAATGTAATCAATTGTTATAAAAAAAATGTTACTCATCTCATATAAAAGAATAGTTTTTAGGCGTGCGATGCACTCACTACTAATGCCTTTATTTCGTTTAATCTACGAGTTCGAATTTATCAAAATAGATAATAATAGCAGCAGTGAAAGATACGCTTTGAAAATCTTAACAAATGCACGCTGAATAAATGCTTCTGGTAGTATGTTTCAAGTTTCAAATCGATTATGATAGGAGGTACAACCAAAAATATACAAAAATTTTGCATTCTTTCCTTTTGTCTTAAATTTCTCTACTGAAACTATTATACTGCCACCGTAGGATTTCCCTCCTCGTTTGAGCCTCCTTTGAAATTGTACCTTACACTATTAAGAGAGTTGAACAGAGGGCGAAACAAACGACACTCAAACGGCTCGAGGTCCGACGTGCATCATGAATGCATAAAAACCGCATAACCATCAATCAAGGATATATGTGTGGTCTAATGATATACTTTCTAGTGATCATTTCTGATCTTGGTTTCTTTATAAATCAGTCGCTGGAATTTGTTGAATAAATTGAAATCATCAATCGTTTACCCAGATTCTAAACACTCAACATGTACGCAGCTTTCGCAAACCCACCCCATATGTGTAGTATAAACTGATGTAACGCCAATCCTGCCTTTAAAGGCGTTTGTAACGGTGCAAAAACATTGTAGTGGGCTATGGCCCCCCATTGAATACCCTAAACCCACTACCATACAGGCATTCGTGTAACGACTTTTCCAACTGAGATCTTATACGGGAAGTGACCGTAAAAGTGATCCGAGCCGAACCATTTGCAATAGCGGTCGTATCTGAGCCACAGCCCTTTAGTTTAGCCAATTTTATCAAAATATCTCAAATATTACGGCCTGTAGGTTGAATACAAGAGAGTAAGACTTACAGACCGACAGAGGAACAAACTTAAATCGATTCAGATAGTGATTCTGAACCAATCGGTATAATAAAAAGTGTGTCTATATTCAACCCTATTGGCCTGTTGCATTCACCCGACCAAATTTAATATACCATTGTACCGTAAGTGATGTATGCTATAATAAGAAGTTATTTCCAAGGAACAGATATTCAGAGTTTTTCTTTCTTTTCTTTTTCTAATCTTTGGGGTCGTGGGGTGTGTAACATGCTTAAATATACCCAAGAGATCCACAAAAATTATTATCGTAAATTTCTAGCCCAACAAAGTTGTATCTATCTACCTGGTAGCATGTCTGCCATCTCACTCTATCGCAAGAATTTACATAGAAAGATAAAATTTGGTTAAAACACTCGAAGAAATTGATGATGGTGGAGAGGAGCACGCATACAACCAACGTCTGCAATAGAAAAACACCGCAACTTGCAATCTTTAGCAAATATTGCTCTAAACTTTGTACAAATATTTTGCACAATCGTGACTCACAATCGGCTAATTAACACGCTCGCAATTATGAAAATAATTCGCAATTTTTATGCATTGGTTGTCGGTCGTTATCGAAAATTTGAACAAAAATCGATATTACTTTTTCATTTGCTCTAATGCCCCACAACAAATACGAGAAAGAGTGGAAACTAGTAAACGAACCACCACCACCACTAACCCAAACCATCAGCCATCTTCTTAGCGACTCTATTTGCTAAAATTCCGAATTCCGCATTTCACTAAACATTAATTGAAACCTTTTCATATACAGGTCGATTTTGTCGTATTAGTTAAAAGGTTTTTGACTACAGCTTATTCACTTGTCCTTTACTTTAAATGCTCGCGAATTGCTATTTGTAAACACCTCTGCAAAAAAAACAAAAAAGAGAAACAACGAAAAATGGTGCAAACAACCAAATCACATTAACATAGAATGACGAACCATTAGAGGGGTAGTTTCTGAAAATAATATTATTGACAAATTGGATTGTAAACAAGTTAAAAATAAATAGAGGAAACGATTGCTTTTAAACAAAAATTTTGTGTTAACCAATTTATGAGCAGAAGCAATCGCCCATAACATATATAATAACAATTTACAGATGAATTGTTTTAAGAAGACACGATTGCTACCACCATGTATTAATAGAAGAAAAAAAAAAAAAAAAAGAGAAGAATTTTTGGAACTTTATTATATAATATAATCAGCTGTCTTTACTCATTCTTATTATTATTATAATTTTAGACTAATGAAATAAATTCTTAGACTAAACAAAAAAGACCTTGAGCACTAGCAACACAGGCTATTGGCTCTAATTTATAAAATTACATTAGATATTGAGCTTAGTAGTTTTAATAAAGTAATATATTGAATTAATATTCTGTCCTGAAGGTGATTTTAGAAAGTCCAAGGGGTTAATCGTTTTAAATGCAATACTTCTAGCCAAGGAAAAGTTAAGGCAGTCGCAGAGAATGTGCTTTATAGTAAGCATTTGCCCACAACTGCACATTGGGGCGGGAGACTTCTTCAAGATCCATTGGTGAATTGCAATTGTATGCCCAAGGCGAAGTTTCGGAAATGTTTGGATCTTGATTTTCTCGACATTTGTCTTTACTCAATTTTATTATTTTGCGTAATTAACTATTTTGGTTTTTTAATCGAAAGATCTAGTATTTTGCCTGACTTTCTCCCCCGTTGTAAATCCATCCACTGTAAAAATCCAGCCTATGACTCTAAGCATCTGAACAATGCAAAACACATATCGCCGCGATTAACTACCAGATCTGATTTTTAAGCTTCGACTAATATGTGTAGAAACAAGTCTTCCTGGCGTCATCGTCTGTCTCCTAAGAACTAACATTACTTTGTCTCTTATAAGCATACGGCACAAACTACAAATTTCGCCCAAGTAACAACAATAAGCTTTTCCCCAAGTGACAACGATATCTTTAAGCTTTACGCATGAGTATAAATCACCTCCCCGAAATGTGAACCAGATAGCCTTTTGGCACCTTTGCATGCTTCAAGTTCTGTAAAATGGAGGATATATATTACTAGTGCCGCCTAATTGATAATAGGTAACAAAAAAAGATTCAAAATAAAATGCCCGAAGAACATTATATTGACGGCAAAACTGAATAGCCATGGCACACCCATTCAGAACGATTAAGTGGGTGGAAGAGCCGCACTGTCCATGCCGTCGAAATTATCGTTGAAAAACGCTAACAACAATAATGCTAATGCGTTTGCGGCGACCATTAAAGAAAAAGCGGCTGTAACATGCGAGAAGTCATTATAGGGTGATTTTGAACATAACGACTCTCGCACAGATATAGCAGAGAGACTTTGAAGCCGGTATTCAGCAGACCTTCTCCGCTTAATCGATTTCAATCGACAACTTACGTGTTCATCTCAGCAGCGCTTTCGTTCTTCCGACGACATCCAAGGAAATGGGACCTTACGCAGATAGTCCTAAATGATTAATCGTTTTGGCAAACATTCAAATGCATACGCGAAAGGACTGGAGAAATATATGTAACCAGCAATTGACTTCGATTCAAGTATACATTTTTAGGATAAATCCATCTCCTCAAAAGGATTGGGCGATGCGGAAAGAAACTTCAAAGGATTTAAAAATTATATATATTCTTGGTTAGGATCAAATTATAAGTAGATTTAGATATGTCTATTCCTTCTTCTGTCCATCTGTCTACCTGCATACTAGGTATGTGAATATGAAACCGAAATTTGCCTTTAAATGGTTGTAGTACCGCCTGTAGAAGAGATTCATATCTGATTTTTTTTTTTTTTTTTTTTTTTTTGTATATATATATATATATATATATATATATATAATTTGAATATCCGAAAACAATAAGTGGTCGTGATATCAAAGCATATCACAAAATAGCAAAAATGTCGAGTTTTAATGCAAAATAAACAGCACTCGTCGACCAATTTTGTCTTTGCTTTTTTGCGTTGTATCCTAGTTGGGAATGAAAAGTGAGTTTGTTTTGAGAAATTCAAAGGGCAATATTCACCGATAGACCCAAGTGTGCCATCTGCATGGACGGCGATTTTGCATTTGATGGGACCAGAAGAGTATGATTTGTTATTAACTCTTAATGCCAAACTTTACCCGCGACAATTGTTGTTCAAACAAATCAATACAAAGTCATTTTTTGCATGACGTCCGTTCATCCATCCATTCATCGATAAGCACAATCGATTTGCGATACGTTAGAAGCACTCAACTAGGGCGTGCTACACCATGCCGCTTACTCACTAAATTCTAGCCGTGTTCCAATCGCCACTTGTTTGCATCGATGGAACACACACTTGCTGGGCAGTGCTTCGTATTCTACGAAAATGTGAAAACATGGCTGGATGGCTGATTGGTTTGCCTTAAGATAGCAACAGTGTTTTTAGCGCATCATCTAGACTTTGTTGTCACTGGCTGGTAATAGAATGCCGCTAATACTTCGGGTAAACTGTTATTTACATGTTCATGCAATGAACCAGTGCTATCTACAAAAATATTCCAATTTCTTATTTACCTGGTATTTGGCTGTAATAAACATTCCCGCTCTCGTAAAAATTAAGTTAAAATTAAGTTAAGGCTGATTCTGAATACGACTTAAATGAATGAAACCGCACGTCTAGATAATGATCAAAAGGTCCAAGTATTCCAAGCCCATTGTTAACTCTATACATATTTCCCCAGCGTTCTAACAGAACACCAATGCCGTGCCGTGCCGCAAGGCAAACAATCTTTTGAGGTTATTTACGTAAGTATGCAAATAAAAATATTCAAAGGGAAAGTGATTTGATATGAAAAGTAAAATTTTTTCAAAAAAAATGCGTCCTATCTGTCTATATGTAGCTATATCCACCAACAGACAGACACCTAGTCAGAGTCGATCAGTCCGAGTTCGTTCGTCATTTTTCCATGCACATCGCTTTCGCTTTGGTTTATGTTTTCTTTTTTTTTTTTTTTGTATGCCTCAGGCCTTACAGTTTCTTCATCTTTGCGGAAATGAAAAAAAGCGCAGTTAAGTTGAAGTAAGCGTTTTTTTTTTTCGCACTTTAAATATAATTATAATTAGTATGTGTCCAGTATCTTAGCACAAGTGCAACTCTTACTTAATACACAACATATCATATACTTGCTATACGGGCGCGAAGAAGAAGAAACAACACTTATTTCATGACCCTAAACACTACCGACCAAAAGTTTGGAAGCACATGTGCTTGCCAACTATATGTGCGGTACTAATTAGCAGTAAAATTAAGTTCTGCGACCTTTTACGATTGCTTACATCGGAAAATAAGAATTATCATCGCACATCCATCAAGTTGTAAAAAATTCCTCAATTTTTTGACGAAACGCTATACTCTTGCTGCAAAGCAAGAATCTGGGAAAAAAATTAAAATAGAAAGTAGACCCAAATCCACAGCAAAACAATAGAAAAACTTCATCGGAGTTCTCTCTAAATAAAATCGACGCTTATCTGTACCACGAATTACCGGAGCGCTGAATAATACGACGGTAAAACCTACCTCAATAACGCCTGTTAACAGACGTCTATTGTGTGCGGGACTACGAGGATGTGTTGCTGGTAAAAAACCAGCATTTAACGTAAAAACAAGTGAAAACATTACAATCGGGCTGGGCCAACTATTAAACACCCTACACCACATCACATTCTAACACAAAAATTTTACCTCGTTTTCATATATGAACTTACTATTATGGAACTATATATTAAAAATTAGACCTCTTTGCAAATAAAGTCTTACTTTGCGTAAGAATGGGTGTGTCCAAGAGACGCAAAAATTATGATACCTATACATAATTCAGCATAGTTCAATTTTATATCAAATTACTACTATGGAGCAATTTTCTAATACTATGAAGAAATTTTCGTGTGAATCCTTATATATAAGGTAGGATTAAAAAATCGACAGGGATTTGATACAGTAAATTTTTATATATTAAATTACGATTAAGATCTGCGTTTCATCATGAAGCATTGAAAATGAGACCCTTTTGTGATTTAAATCTTAGTTTTCGTTCTATGAGAGGGGGTTTAAAAAGTTGCCCCAGTCGATCCAAAGTTTTCATAGCAATTTCAAATGTCGGAATGCGATTACTTAGCTACTGTCGTCGAGAGATTTTGAAAATTACAATTTCTTCTATACAATGACTTTTCAAACTTGGGCGTTATATGGAAAGTGCTCGGAAAATTCAACCGCTCCAAACCGTTTTCAAAACAGCGTTCATTCTTGCGTCAAAATACTAGGCTTCATCGAAATATTGCTAAAATTGCAATGAGTCATTTTGAACATAAATATACGGGGACAAACACCAAATGGACGGATAGACGGACAGACTTAGATCGATATAGTAAAAGGTGAGTCTATCTTAAGCGCTTCTGCGTGTTACATACGTCCGCACAACCTTAATATACCCTGTACGACAAGCGTTGTAAAAATAGACTAGATGGCAAAATGGGCAAAGGCGTATACAAAGGAACAAATGCCGCTGGAGTGACGATAAAAAGTTTCAAATTTTGAATCAAAAGAAAAGAGAGCATCGGAAACGCGCACCGCGTCTACCATATATCATATCATAGTTTGTGGCATGTTTTTAGCAACAATAAACGCGGAAAACTCTTGTGGGGTTAAGAGGTAAGGTAAGTTAAAAAAAAAAAGAAGACTATTTGAAAATTCTTTAGAATTCCGCCATACCCAATGGACTGAATCTCATTGATCCTGGATTCATTTTGCAACAGGATAATGATCCTAAGCATTCGCCTAAACTGTGCTAGAAGTCTTTTGAACAGGGAAAAAAAATGAAAGGATTTTAAAAATCATGCAACCAATCATCTCAATCACCTATGACCTTGCTCCAATTCAACTTGTTTAGGATGAATTCGATATGGGAGTGCAAAAATCGATTTCCTACCAGCATATAGAGCATACGCGGCAACCATGAGAGAGCGAATGGAATAAGTTAGATGAAGATTTTGTTTAAGAAATTGATAGAATAGAATGCCTAGAGTATGCGGGAAGATAATAACAGAAAAAGATGGACCCTTTGATAAAAGTTAAAATTTAATTTTGTTTTAATATTTTATGTGAAATTTTCATTCATGTTGTTAAAGTTAATTTTATATCAATACAAATAAATTTAGATGGCTTTGTTTTTTTTTTTTTCTTGCTTGGAAACTTTTCGACGGTAGTGTATACTATTGTGCATATGTACTATTTAACAGCGTAAAGTGCTTTCTAAATTTATTTAGTTTGAAATGTGAAATGTGAAAATCTTACAACGAAAGGTTGAAGCTATCTAAAGCTAAGGTAGGTGCGCGCTTTTTTCGAAGAGCGATAAGTGTTGCAAATCGAAAATGTTTTTTTCGTTAAAAAACCCGAGATACATACTTAAAAACCCTTAAACTATCTAAAGCTTGATTATTATTATCATTATTATTATTATTATTATTTTTTTTTTTTTTTTTTTTTTTTTTAATGCAACTGTTTTATAAGTAGTTTTACTTTCAAGTGCTCAACAATACGTGATAAATATATATATATATGTATATATATATATTTTATGTATAAGAAAAAAAAAATGCAAAGGTTAATAGTTTCTATTATACAAATGTTTTGTTACAAATATTTTTAATGCACGCGCGCCCGCTACCATTCCTCAGTTACTATATATATTTAAATAAAAATATTTGTGGAATTGTTTTAAACATAACTGAAGGTCAAGGTATATACAACAACGATACGAAGAAAGTCAAATAGGAGAAAGGAAAAATTCAGTTTTTTTGTATATGTAAGAAAGAAAAGCAACAACTTTTTGCGTTAAGTACATTTCGCATTGTAGTCGTCTTAAAGAAAACGGAAAATGCAAGATATACTAAAAGGTTTTTCTAAGAGGTAATATATGAACTAACAAAAAAAAAAAAAAACAATTTACATAAATGATAAAAAACAAATTTTTTTAATTTTTTTTATACATTTGTTAGGCAACTTGAAAAAAAGAAAAAAAAGGGGGGAAAAAAAGCAAAATGAACGAATGAAAAATAGACACATTTGTTAAGGTATGTTAGGAAACTTAATATAGAAACAGCCTCAAGACAGTAAATAAGAAGACAACCAGACAGATAATTGTGGATAATAAACGAAAGGAAAAGTTATCTCCCCCCAAAGTGTTTTCTGTTTATTTCAAATTATACGCAGCTACGTTGCGAATGTAAAATTGTGCGCAATATAAACTTTGGTAACTTTGGCAGGAGATGGAGACGTCGGCGGGGCGGTGGCGGAGACAATTGATCGATACGTTGCGAATGTAAAATTGTGTGCAATATAAACTGTGGTGACCTGGTCAAAGAACGGAGACCAGAAGGACCAAAGGACCAAGAACCAGAACAAGGACCCCAGAAACCAATTCGATAAGGGATATAAGCAACTTGCCTTTGTTGCTTGCCATTATATATATCTTCTCAATTAAATGAATTCAATATTTCAAAGTTTAGCAATCACATAGGTTCACATAATTTATGGGGTCTTAGGAAAGTAGTTAAGTTTTACAATTAATGTACATTTTTCCGCATTCAATGCAATAAATATAAAAGCTTTTATTATAAAAATTATATCCCAATTACGATTTTTTTCCTTTTTTTTTTTGTTACATTGAAAGTCAGTTTAACATCAAATCAACTTTTATTGAATAAAACCAAAAAATAAAAAAATAAAAAATTACAAACAAGAAAGAAACGTAATCGTGTAATCGATTTTTTGGCATTTTCGGATAGAAGTAACTGACAGTAACCTATTTGGCTTCATTTGCTCTTTTAGGTTTTATTTTTATTTACTTCTTTTCTCTTCTTTTTTTTTTTTTTGTTCAAAGAAATCTACATAAACTATAAAAGTTCGCCATTATTTTGTAATTCTTGAGGATTTCTAGGAGGATGATTATGAAGAGGCAAGCTGTAGAAAATCACATAAAAAGAAATCAATGAAAGGTAGGATACAAAAGTAGCATTCAACCAACTTCGATCTCACCTTTCAAAGAATTTTGAAAGAATTTCTAATTTAAGCTCTCTCTTGCTCTAAATCAATAGCTTATTTGTAACGGTAATTATGTATCTCGACACGCTACACATTCTTCTCAATCACTCGCATTAATTAAATACAGGATATGCTCTATCTATGCTCTGCTTGGAGGCATGAATCTTGTCAATGAAATCTAACGAAATACTAATTATTGCCCTCATTTTTCGAGGATAGGAACAACGGGGGGTCCAGAAAAGGTCTACTGCTATATGGTGTTCACAAATCTGTGCAAATTTTTCGGGACTAGAAATAAGTTCGTGACGTTAGTTAAGCCAATCAAATGGAGCTGCTGCCGTTACTAACATAGGCAACAGTGGGGCATAAAAAATTGAGTGACTCCCGTTCGCACAACTTTTCATTTTAATGTAGAAAAATCAAAAATTTTTGATTATTAAACATGAATTTCGTCATTTATGCAAATTTTTTACATTTACATGCAACACTTACACCCTGAGTAGCTGAGTAAATTCACACATCTGAATAAAATTAACTTGTGTGCCTGTCGTGTATGTTTAAATAAAATCTTTTTTTTTTCTTTTTTGAAAAACTTGACATCATATTTTATTTTGTTTTTTTTTCCTTGCTTTTCAAAATATAAAATAGAAAATTTCCTATTTGCATAAACCAAAGTTAGAACAACCTAAAGTGGGCTATGATAACTTATATTTACTTACACTCGTAAATATGCATGCATTTTTTTTTTTCTATATATATATATATATATGTATATGTATATATATGTGTATGTGTGCAAACACAATTCTCGACATATGCAAATTTTGTTTAACAAGCAACAAGAACAAAAAAAAAAAAACGAAAAAATTATAAAACGTATAAATTTTGTAAGAAAAACGAGTGCAAAAAAGGGCACGTAGTGAAAAGAAAACTGTAATGCAAAGAAAAACACGCATTAGTTTCATTATAAAAATGATTTATCATTAGAGAAAAACCGAAGCACGCAAACACTACATGCTTAGACGCATGAGTAGGCAACATTTTATTTAAAATAAAAAAAAATTGTTCTAAAGGAAATTAAAAAAAAGAAAAGGTTTATAATTATTCTGAAAGATAGATAAAGATTCTGAAAAGTTTTATTTAAAAAATTGTTAAATAAATTTACTTTTTTTTATTATTTTTTCTGAACAAAATGTTTTTTTTTTCAATAACTTTTTTTATTTATACGCCAGGAAGTAGTTTTCTTTTTCTAATTTTAATACAACTCCCAAACGTATTCTTTAAAAAGTCTATTATGACTCGGCGCTTAAATATATGCTACATATAAAGAGAATTTCGAAAATATTATTGGATTTTTTTTTTTTTTTTTGTGAATATCTATTTTGAAACATTTTGTAAACCGATAACGAATTGAAATTCTGTCCAAGAAGTCTGGCTAAAATGGCAAAATGTTATATTTCCGAATGCAGAGAACCGCAAAAAGAAAGAAAGAACCACAAAATAAAAACGCTATTCAACTTTAAACTTAAAATACTCAAATGCATTTCTAAAGAAAGGCAATATTGACGACGACAATTAGGAATTCATTAAGTAAAACTCATGTGCTTACACCCAAATTGTTCAACTTTTCACCTGTTAGGTAATTGTTAGTACTCTTATTGGGACTATTTTTGAAAATATACACATTGAGAAAGATAATGCTTTCTTTAAGGAAATCAAAGTCAAAAATATCTTATACATTTTCCCCATTTTTATGACAAAATATGGATTCCGAAATGCTGGCCGCCTTTTGAAAGTCGGTCCATGTAAGTGCACATTTTTTGGGTGCCGTTATAGAAATAAATCATGGCTTGACACAGAAGGATACCCTTTGCATGCTGACTGAAGGGTGGTAGCTCAATACTAGTGAGTTTTCTTCGCGGACGAGGGCGAATGTCATTGTAGACGCAAATTAAGCTGTAATGCCTTTTCGCATTTTGCAGTAATTTTTCCTTTACTGATCCAGCTATTGTTAGTAACATTCGTCAGCAATGTTTTCGTGGGATTACAGCAACTCACCACTCGCTTGATTAGGTTGAACATCCTCTCAAATGCGGTATAACATTGGTTCCCTTGACTTGCACAACAAATATTGTATTATTGCTAACTTTTATCTGGCACTTTCCTGCGAATAAATCAGCAAACAAAAGGTGAAATCTGTTGTAATGCAACTCCGTAAGGGGCAAATGCTCTTCCCACGGCGTTGAGCAACCACGCCCATAACGGAACTCTCACAACTGACTGTCCCCGCAATCAGGTCAAACCAGAATATAATTTGATGGGTTCCAAGCACCCGTCGTACCAGAGAGAAAAGAATAGAAACAGATACGTTATATTGTATTATTGCACAAAGCTTAAAGAGGGACTTTTCCCATAGAGAAGTCACAGTTTGATAAATATGCACAGACAAAGTATCGCCACCTTCTACATTTCTTTTTACGCTTGGTAAGTAGATGGCAATCATCAATTGCCAAACTTTAAGAACGCGACATTTGAGATATATATTATGCTATATTCGGTAATTGTGATATTTTTTATGTATATGACACAACATGCATCGTATGAAGCAATTGTTGTACATAAGGTAGACGTAACACATTTGGCAGCACTGATAAGAAAATATTTTACAACCTATGCCTAAAGTGATCACGAAGGTCGGTGCATTTTAAGTGTTTTTGATTTCGAAATCAGTCCATGTTTGAAATTTTCATCTGTTTAAATCTGCTAGAAGTATATATCGCAAATTCTCATCAAGAGAGCGACTATCGCACGCTTACCGCGTACATATATCAGACATAGAAACCCGCTACAAGATTTCTTTCAACGTTAAACATAAGCTCGCTTTCAACTGCTATTCCAAAAAACGTTACTTTTCTCAAATACGGGATTTATATATAAATTTCTGCCGAAACTTACTTACTAAGCTCAGGAATCCGCATGAAATGTTCTAATTGTCCATTTAAAAATGAAATTTGATATTGAAACTGAGGATAAATAGGATTTCAATTTACGCACTACTACCAAGTCTTCAATCTTCAAGAGTAAAAAACTTCAACGATAAGAATTTTTTTTCAATTTTCTATTCTAGTAATTTTTTAGTTCTTTCTCTAAACACAACACACAGAGTTATAAATCACATAGTGTAATAAATTCTTTAATCCTAAATATATACTTCTTTTTTCTCCTAAATGCTTTTCACCTTGAACTCCTTTTTTTATATAGATATACATTCCATATATGTGCAATCTTTATAAATGTCTCGGTTTTCTATATTAATGATAAAAAAAGTAATTTATTTGAATAGATTCTTATAAAAAAAAAAAAAAAAAATGAAGCAAACTTTTAGGAGGTCAGTATGTCAAATACATAAATTATAATCGCCAAAATATAAAAAAAAAGAAATAAATAATAAGACCGACCGGAAACGTTGCTATTAGGGGAGAACATTTTTAACTCAAACCAATGACCTTAGGTTTTAGGTTAAAGCAATTTTTATAAATTAGCAAAGTGTATAAACTACGGAAAAAGGTGCGTTCTTCAGTTTGCATTTCCCATTCCCTTTCTCATTACACTATTTACATCAACAAGTCACGCTCGCTGCAAATACTTAAAACACAGAGAATAAAATGCTTTCTGCAACCACTGAATATAAAAAAATAAAAATAAAAACTTTAAATTATAACGTAATTGTATTAGATGTATTTGAATACACTTACAACACACTTTTTCGAGATTGTAAGAGTTAAGCAAATTTACAACGGAAGCAATACGAAAAATAGTATATATATATATATATATATATATATATAAGTATTACAGTCACATAAACATTTCAGAAACGCTGTAATGCGTATAAATAAAAGCCACAGGCAAACGTAATCCTCTGATTATTTGTAGTGAGAACGTTATTTGGGCAAAAAAAAAAAAAAAAAAACGAGCCTGTTGTAAAGAATGTGATAAAATTTTGTATGAGCGTAAAAGTATGCTTCAATTTAATTTAAACAAAGGCAGCCAAAAAATAGGTCACAGAAAATGTATTAAAATATTTTTCAATCGCTTGAACTCCGACAAAAGTAATTATTTCATGGAAATTATTTAAATAAGAATTGAATAGAATAGCAAAGAGGATTACTCTTGAAATAAAATAAAATAATCAATGGAAAAATCTTGAATAATCGTAACACCATTTCAAACGAAATGAACAAAAATATTTAACAAACAAATTAGGATTTTTTCAAATCCATTCTCTTCATTCAATTCGAATTTATTTATCATCATACCTATTATGCGATGATATTCGATAGAAAAATCTATTTAAATGTCTATTAAGCCGTTTTTACTTATTCGAAGCTTAATCGAAAAAGGCCATCATCTTATTCACTATAAACTTTTTTATACTCTCTCTGTTACGCATAAGGTTATGGCAAAAAAAAATGTTCAATTTTTACCAAAACAAACGTCCGACAATATCGTACACACATCGAGAAGACATGAATGATGCCGTGGGTTTGCCAACTACCAATGAGTAACAAAGCAAGGTCTCGACTACAGGCATACATTGTACCAAGTAGAAACATCTCAAAAGAAGAAAACGTGATCAGTGCGCTTGCATTCTTAGTACCACAAAGACATGAAAAATGGTCCTTAAATTTTTGTATTTTTCATTGCCTTTGCAGCACTTAGGAATACGTTACAAAAATCTTCTTTCATAGGAATCAAGTTTGGATTGTTTCCTTCCTATCTTCCTCCTATCCTCCGCTTACACATATTACATCAGACATTTCACGTCTTATATATAAAATGAAAGCCACACATTTCGCCAAGATTTTCGTTATGTTTTGAATATCAAAAACTTATATGCACCCGATGAATAAGACAAGCTAAAGATAAAGTAAGTGTAGGAAGTTGTTTGCACAGTGTTTTTTACTGTTAATCGTCAGTCGGAATACCGAATTCTCTTTTTACACGAATATTTTTACACGACTTTTTTTACACGAAATTTAATTTAACACAAGCTAACACGAAAAAATCCTCTTCTTATACAAATCCTCCTAATATCATTCGAGAGTGAGGAGCACAAGTTTTTATAGTTGGAATCAACGTCCCGTAAACGCCCATCCCGAGCTAATGCGAAAGTGATGTTGAGGTCGTAGCGCCACTAGTTGACAGCACCAATGCATACATACACACCGCATTTCGGGTAAAGTGAAACAAAAAAAAGTAACCTGGATGCGTAACCTCCTTTAAGGAAGACAGAGAATTAATTTGTTACGATTGATGATCAAAAAGCGCCTATCCCGAGATAATACGAATATTGCTTCTTGAACCTGATAATAAATTTTAACATTTTTAGTTTTCTATGTTAATTTTCTCCTTTCTTTTGTTAAATTTCTATTATTTTGAGAATTACAAACATCCACAGTATGACGAATGGACGGATTCATGCCGTTTAAGTCAAGCAAGATTCTTATACGTAGTTAAGAGTCTTACAAAGTAATTGAAAAAACTAATATATCTCCTTCCTTCCCGATAACGGATGTATGTGTACAGCAAATGCAATAAAAAATTGGAATCTAAAACTTAGTGATGTGTTAGGCGACGACATCTCTCAACCGAATTCAATCGAAAGCAATCAATTATTTAAATATTAGAAAATCATTGAAAAGCAATAGAAAAAATATCAAATATATAAATAATGATTGAACACGAACAGCCAACCAAATGAATTATGAAAAAAGAAAATAAATGCATTTCCTTAAGCAACTATTTGATTAACTAATGTCATGTTGCACGCACCACTTTCCTTCTCTCTTTTTTTTGCGTTATCGAGATTTTTTTAAGCCTTTGCAAGCCACAAAATAACCTTGAAAGGTCATGACTAGCAAAAGTCGCTTACTTTTGCTTATTAAAGGTCACAGATATATGAAAGGTACGGTAACTTTCCTAACATCTAAACGTTGATATATATATATATATATGAATATATTATAAGATGTTCATTAAATTGAAATGAATGCAAATTATTATCGAACAATGCCGAAAAATATGTGTTTTGAAATGTAATACTTTAACCTCTAACCATCGGTTACCATTAGAATTTGCGATCGCATGTATGAACGCACATACTATTTACACAATTCTCAAATTGTCTTTGATAGTAAAGTAAATGAAAGAAAAAAAGTTTTATTCTCGTGCTGTACAGATCGCGTGCCAGTAATTATTTGTTTTTCACACAAAGTGCTTTTGTATGAATTAAGATATATTTAGAAGATATGCAACAATAAAACATTTTCATAAAATAAACGACAAAAAACAAAAAAGAAAACAAATACATAAAATATTGTAATTAAAAGTTTCAATTATATGAAAATCACTATGAACAAGGAATGGATCGGTTTGTTACTACCACTTATTGTTTTTAAAAGGGACGCAAAATTAAACATAAAAACAAACATATGATTCTGAGTATGAAAATAAATTACAAAAAAAAAAAAAGGGAAAGGAGGTGAAAAGAAGACGTTTAAAGAAACAATATTCACCCTAAAGCCAACACAATGTACTGGACTTACGGACATAATTCTACAGTAACACTGCACACATTCGTCAAGAAATAAGACGATCAAAACCAAATTTATTAACCGAGCTCTGCGAAGCCGTTAAGAGAGTTAATCGAATAAAACAAGTCTTTATGTTAATTAGTTAAACTTTGGCATGCAAAAATGTTTGTACTGTGAAAAAGCGAAAGAAGAACAAATAAAGCACTGCCTGAATCCTTGATCAAGAGCAATTTCCAATGCCACGCAATTATATTCAGTTTTGCTTGGAACAATTTTTTACAAGACTTTTGAAAATTACCCTACTTGGGGTAATAATATAAACTACTACAGAAGCAATGTTTAGAAATTAGAAGATGTTTCGTTGTCGTTGCAACCGTACATACTCCGTTCGCCGAGCAAAAATGAATACGAATAGGAAGACTATTTATTGATCAAGAATTCATGCAGTACTAGTTTCAATTTCTCGCAGCACTTAGTTCAGAAAATGTAGCTAAGGAGACTTTTGCATTCCATTCCATCTCATATTCGCCATGGTGCAAACATTTTTTCGTACCAAACTTTAATTAATTAATATGACGACATGTTTTGTTTGTGAGATTTTTTTAGAAAAATTCATAGAAATCCCTGGAAGTTCGTTTAACGCGATCCTCTCAATGGCTTAATAGACATCCGTTTAAGTTTTCAGTTTGTATCAGTGTGCCAGTTACATTTACACATAACTTCGCACTGTTGAAAGTGAAGCCATGCTTAGTAACCCGCCAACGTTCGTATAGGCTAATACTTATATTTCTATTTGCACGGATATCAAATCTCGATCGCTTTCAATAAAGAACTTGATGTTATCAATAGTGGCAATGTTTCGTCATAACGAAGTTTTGCAAATACCTTGCAACACGCATTAGTACATCTTTGCATTTGCTTTATGCCATGTTTTAATCTTCCAAAGATTGAGAAGAACTGTACGGACTAACAGACAGCCCTGTTTTTTTTTTTTTATTCCGTACATAATTGAGCTTGGTCTACATTACGGACTTCAATGAACGATCTTCTTAAACTGTCCTTAACGTAATGTGTTGCAGAAAGTTGGCAAAAATGCGGCCGGTATAACAAGTGCGGGTGTCATTAGTAGAAACTGACGCATGAACATAATAATAAACGGTAGCTAGGTAGTAAATGACGGATCGATATCTGCATATCATTCATAAAATGTTATGTGATTTATTACGAAACCAACAACTACTCAGAGAATGTTTTCTACACGTGTAATACGGTGATGATTTAAAAGAAGTGAGAAAGAAGGTGGGGAGTAATCCAATCGACAAGTATTACGGTTTTATAGACCGACCGGCAGTCATTTATAGCTAACGCCAAGTACGGTTAAATCGCGCTGAATTTTGAGCCCGTGAACATCAGCTTGATAGTCGCACCTGTTATCCATCTACTCGACTATGTGCCAGCGTGGATTCTTACCAGACTTAAGCCTTTTCGGCAAATCGAATTTATTTACAAAATGACTGGGTGAAGTCCAAAAAGTATAAGATTTATCAGTCGTCAAATTTCTACTTATGCAACAAAAAATCGACGGACGGACAAAAGTACATAGACGATTAGATCGTCTTTGATTTGCGCGCCCATAGACCTTGCTCCTCCCATTCAAGTAGTGCCGTTAACCAAACGTTACCAACAATCCCGTCTATTGGTGATGAATATAAAGCAATGTTGAAGCCACGTGTACACACAATTGCATTCGAAATATTTTCAAATTGCTTCAGCTGTTGTCTTTAAATTTGTACACTAATAATGGAAACCTTTCCGCGAAGACTCTAAACATAAATTTACAGGGACACACAAATGTTACTAAAATGGTGCTAACTCACACATTACATACAAATATCATATTATAGCAGTACGGATAAAAGGAAGCAAAAAAGACTGTGGACTGTGAGATTGTTTTTTTTTTTTTTTTTTTTGGAAATTTTACAAGAAAAAAAGTATCTAAATACCGAATTCGTTCACAAAGAAATCCCGTAATTTTATTTTCGATTTTTTCGTAAGCTCTTGCGGATGATGTACCGTTATCTGATCACCGTCAGCCGATATCATTGTTTCGCTTGCAGGTGTTAATGAACATTCTTGTATTAGACGGCGTTCTTGTTCTTGTAAATCATCTGGACTGTCCGGTGATTTTGGATCCTTTTTCAATTTTAATAGTTGCTCAGCCACATATATTTTTTGTGCTTGTTCTTCGTCCTCTTTTTGTTTTTTATAATCTTCCCGAATAGATACGAGAATTGGAGAAGTTAGTGTTGAAGGAGATTGGTGTAAGCACGAAAATAAATTATAATAATAATTAATAAAATTTAAATTTAATTAAGTTTTGCAAACAAATAAATATTTAATTAAAATTAATTAATCCATTAAAAATCAATTAATTTATTATATCATGATAATCATAATTAATCATAATTAATTATTTAAAAAAAAAAAAAATAAATAAATAAAAAATAATGATAATATTTAAGGTAAAAATATTTTCTATATATATGTAAATAATCGTAAAAATCGCAATAATCAAAAAGATTATTTATTAATTAATTTAATAATAATTATTATTATTATTATTTTAATTAGTTTAATAATTAATTAATTGATTGATTGATTTGATTAATTAATAACTAATTAAATAATTAATTAATTTAATAATTATTAATATGATTAATTAATAGATTGCATTATATTAAATATCAAAATCAATACGAAAGAAGAAAAAATATGAACAAAATATTCTTATACATAATAAAACAAAAATTATTTTTAAACTTAATTATAATTTACTTCATAAATGAGAAATTTCAAAATCATTTGAATTGTATTTTAATTTAAAAAAAAAAAATTAAGGTAAATTTACTTAATTTCAATTTATTTAAATTCAATTAGCAGGAATAATTATTTATTAGCTTCTTTTTCATTTTTATTATTTTTACTTATAATTTATCATTAATCGAATACAAATCGAATAAAAATTAAAAAAAAAAACAAAAAAAAAAAACATTGATTCATTAATTACTACAAAAATTATTCATGTTCATGACAAATAACAAATTAAATATAATAATGAATATAAGAAGACTTACATTTTATTAATTTTAATTTTAAACAAATTAAATAAATAAAAGAAAATAAATAAGAAATTAAATTGAAATAAATTAAAAAAAAAAAAAAAGAACAGGCAAAATCATTATCATTATACCCTAAACCACTAATAGTAAGTAGTACAAGGACATATATTGAGTGTGTGCGGATGTTCAGCAACACCCAGAACATCTTCAAATATACCCACTTTTTATTACACCGACCGATTCAGAATCATTTTCTCCATCGATTTAGGCTTGTCTTGTTTTGTCTGTCCGTCTACTTTTCGTTTTATTTCTATTATTAAATCTTGTGTTCAACAAGCTGCGGCCCGTAATTTTTTTCACATTTTGATGACATTTAATATACCGACGGTCTGCTTTTACCCAGGAATGAACGCTAATGCGAATGTTTCGGGTCGGAGTCGTTCTCATCTAATGCCTATGAGCTAATTAATATGCTTTTTTTACTTTTACTAAATAAACTTTTTTTTTTTTTTTTATAAAGACAAACTGAGTCATTTGCAGTCCGTTGCCCTAACTAAGGTACAGTGATCAGAATATATAGAATAAAAAAGAATTGTAATCTTAAAAAATGATTGCGAATATAATTAAAATTTTGAAATCTCCGTTTCAATTAGCTGAACTAATTCAATTGCTCTTTAATTTAAATTGCATTACCGCACTACCCGAGGCTGTTTAAAGTCAAATGTTAACTGTTTTAATTAATATTTTTTTTTTTTTTTTTTTTTCATTTTTACTTTGCTTTACATTTCTATTATTACTTTTGTAAATGAAAGAGAAAGATTTGTATTAAGAAACAAAAAAAGAAAAAAACAATAACAATAACAATAACTACAATAATAAAATCAACAATAATTCATATACGCCAGCTACTCACTCATGCCAATCAACAGCACTACACCGCATCAAATATTACTTAAAAATAATACCTAATGTCGTTGTGTTTAATAATGCAGTTAAAACACATATATACAAGTTTTTATAGACGAGAACTGGATGGTTGGGAATAGCGGGGAGGATGGATGCCGAGCATATCGCCGATATATACGCCACTGCAAATGTCGTTCAAAGTCAAGCGAAAATTTTTCTTATTTTTATTTTTGTTTTTTTTTTTTTTTTTTCGCTAAGCATTCAATTAGAATTATAGTTCAACCCACTACCGCTTAGTGCTTGGCTGTTGTTGAAAAGTAATTATGAGTTTAAATTATATCACCAAAGAGCAAAATGGAAAATTGAAATTTTAATTTTAAACAACAATGCAACAATTGATCAACATCACGAAACAAAAAAAAAAAATAATAATAATAATAACAATAATAACAATAATAATAATAATAATAATTCAAAGTTATTGCTATTGTTGTCGCTGCATTTATTTCTCATATTTACGAAAACAAATGATTTCATGATGTAACCGCAAACAAACCATAACCAAAATACATGAAAAACAGAAAATGAAAAAAAAATAATTATTTCTAAAAGGAGAAAAGCAAAAAAAAAAAAAAACTGTCAGCACGAGAGTATTTATATAGATGTAAAGAGTAACAAATATTGTGCGAGAGAGTTAAGGTCAAGGTTACCAAGTTTACCGCTGTGTGACAAAAAAAAAAAAACCACACACTGCGGTTGGTCTCCTCATCTGAAAAAGCTGTGTGTGCTTTATCTTTTACCCAATGCTGTGCTCACACAAAGCTAATAATCTGCATTGGCCGACGAGGACAAAACTTGTTACAAGACTCGTAAAGCCTGTTATGACTTCTCTGTAATAGATGGGGAAAAGAAAACAAATTTTTTTCATTGAAAATTAATTCATCTTTGAAGCGACTCTGGGAAATTAATGTTTCACGGCGACAGTTCTTCGTTAATTATAGGCCAACATTTTCCCAATTTTCCCAGTAACACAACAAGTTGGAAACGAGAAATGCATAAAACAGAAGAAGAAACAGCTGATAAGAGGAGGAGAAGAAAAACAAAAAAAAACAAAAACTTTACATGCAGCCAACGGGAATCGAAGCTGGGAGCGTATCGCTGAATCGGCGCAAACATGCGAACAATCGATGGCAATCGATAGCAGCAAAAAAATAAATATAAAAATTGAAGTTCGATAATGAATCATAACAAGCATCAGAAATTAAAAATTCATTTTGGTACGACATCGGCAAGACTCGAAAGGGGAATTGATTCGCTATAAAGATTTATCATTTAGCTTTTTGCAAAAAGTCTGAAAGATGGACTGAACATTTGACGAGTTCTATGAACCGTCACACAGTTAGTGCCATTCATTACCTTACTTAGCTAAGAGGGAAATATTTAAAAATAAGACCACTTTTCTCTAGCGAAGGCGCAACTACCTATAAGTACAAGAATCTATTTTCACGGCGTCGCAATGGGAATAGCGTTTGAGTAAAGAAGCAAAAATTCAAAGATACGAGAAGCGATTACATAAGAAAAACGCATTATTTCCTAGTATTGATCGAGTTGCTAACTAAGAATTTTTGTTTAGTTTCCTTTCGCCGCCTGCGCTCCCCACTTTTGATAAGACCAAGCATTTGTCTCACTTTGTTTGTAGAGAGACCAATATGTTTGAAATTGAAAAGGACTCTTGAATGAAATCAATCAATAAACGGACCAGAATAATCGACCAGTTTATGGGAATCAAGAAAGTACTTAGAAGTGCATTCCTTCTTACGAATTGAAGTGAGTTTCTTACATATTTCCCACGTGAATTATCACGGGATTAAATATGGAACACAGGATGAAATTGGAAGAAGCTTTTAGGAATCTATTTTGAAGTCACCTTCAAGCTTATTCATTTCAGTTAGTACGACGAGACGTCCGAGGTTATCAAAATCAGTTCATAAGCCGCTAGAGAAGGTCTTAAAAACACAACAAATGCATTCTAAAGAGTCTGTTACGATTCCGATTTTTGTTTGTAGAAAGATATTCTGAATCGGAGAAATTGGTTTTGAAGAGCAGCCAATGTGGCGATGTCTCCTATATGCGAGAAGAAGGAGGCAGTCTGGGCTAGGGGCAAAGGAGCAAGTTGTACTTGTGTACGCTAGACTTGAAAGTGGACTGCCCTGCTGCTAAGTTGTCCCAAGCGCCGCGAGTGAAGGGAAAGGCTGAGAAAGCTGAAAGAGGATCCTTGACTTGATTGATGGACAGACCACTTTTATTTCTATATGACCCTGTATATATATGCCCACACATAAGCGCAATGGTCTACCTTACGCCTTTGGACAATCCCTCCCCCCACCTATCTGAACGTCTGAGCGTTTTACTGTATGCAAAACTTGAAGGCTCCCTCTCACGTATGCGAACGGTTCCCTACATTTGAACAAATATAGGCGGTGCACATGTTACGGATATAGACTGTTCGACTTGGAAAAATCTATGCCCTTATCGGGCCTCGAATGTATGTTCTGTTCAACGAAAATATTGCGAAAATTTCTGTTAGATTGATAACAACACAACGGAGGATCTACTCATGACTGCGTTCAGAGTTTATCTTCCTTATTTGCTCGATCCTATTGACATACTTTATAAAACAACAACTAAGTGTGTTATACGACAAGCAGCGTTTACCTTGTAACTTAATGCTGTATGGTAGCATAATGAAAGAGATCGAGCGACACACAAGATGCTGATATCTGCGAATGAATCAATAGGATTTTCCATCATGCACATTAGGGTCGTTAGTAAACGCCAAGGTGACACAGGCAAACGTACTCATACATTGAAATGATAGTCGTTTCAAGTCAATTACAAGTCAATTACAAGTCTTATCAAAGGGATTGGGTTAAGAAACTCAATATCAATCGAATGAAAGGACCATCAGGTGTTTGAAAGGATCTTTTTTTTTTCTTTACCAACTGTAACTGATAGAGAGGCCGGATAGTGCAACACGTTCGCAGCCAGGCTATTATGAATAGATGGCTATTCCATGCCGCGTCTATGCGGTAATAAATTTATTAGTTTTAGATAAGCACTTTCCCGTGCTTATGAGAGACACAAATACATATTTTTCGTAGCTATAAATGTTCATAAAAAAAAAGCACTCCATACAACAAACAAACAGACAAACAAAAAAAAAACGCATCTACCAAGGCCGTGTTTCGTGGATTCGAACCTCAATGCGATCGAGTTCACTTTGGTCGTGCTTAGTCGTTGAGGGCATAACATTTACCGATTAGGCACACATCAGTACGGTCGCTTCCCTATCTGTTTTGACTCACATCTTTCAGATTGCAAGCCCTCTTACACTAATAGGGGACGACATCCCCTGCTTGAGTCGTCCTTTTAAATAGAAAAATTCTTTTATTTTATGGCACCAGAAGGGCAGAGCATTCCCTAACAATTATTCGCTCTTTTAAACATTGTGGACCTTGCAAGTATTCATAGGAATAGGTAGTCATTATATTTGATGATTGGTTCAAGCATGTGGGCTTCGTAATGATGTTTTGCTTTATTCTTCCCTTTGCATGTATTTCATAAAAATTGTACGCATTGATGGCGGCTGTGGGTTCGCTATTGGACGCAACGACTTGACATCGGCAGCCATAAACACGCAAAAATTAGCGCCGACAGCCATAACTGAGCCTCCGTTAAGCTTGGCTAAGATTATGAGCCACAAATTTCATCTTTGCCAACCCAATATTTTGCACAATTTTCATTACCAATCCTGTCCAGTGTGGAATAAGACTTTGATGTACTGACAAGTATTCTCCTTCACAACGAAATTAAGGAAAGTGTTATTCACACTGTTACCTTTTCGCTCGGATTTCTTGCATTTTTTTCATCTTCGCAAACAATCGTGCGCTGTTCATCAATGCCTATGCCAAAACGAGTCTCTCAACTCGTACGGCAAGCAAATATTAAATGCGTTCCGCATCCGAAGCGTAAATATCGTAAAGTTATTCTTAATCAATCTTCGCATTTGCCAAAGTAAGTCGCTCAGTGTAATTTCAAGGCCCAATCATCAATAAATCACTGAGGACGAGCTAGCGAGAGCGATAAGCATGTTAGGGATCAGATCGACACTTCCGTAACATGCAAAAGAACACATTTTCGCTTATGCTCTCGATTTATGCGTTTGCGTATCTATCAGTGCTAAAATAGCGAAATGCATTAAAAAGACGCACATGCGCGTTCCTTTGCATGTTGAAAAGAAAGACTGCGTGCATATTCTATAGGCATGGCAGTACAAATATTGATACAAATCCATGGTGCACCAGAGAACACTTGACAAATATATTAGAAAAAAAAACTCAGTACATTTTATATACATTGTTGTCCTTCATATACTTTTTAGTAAATCAGAAATGTTATTCATTTGGATTTTGACTCTCGACTTTCAGTTGTCGTCGAGATTATCTCGTACCGCTCAAAGTCGTTTAAGATGTTAAGATGCGTTCGTTATTGTATGTGACGAAACCATCACTTAAACTCTGCCCGTCAGAAACGGACTGATGAAATGAATAGTTCCCCCTCTCTCCCTCCCTCCCTCCAACCACCCTTATATTTCGAACATATGAAGAACCGAATGTAGAAAATTAAATTAATTCTCATTCAATTGAAATAATTAAGAGAGAATTAGTTTAAAGTCACGCTCTAGTAACCAACAAAAAACGTGTGTATGTGTATGTGGCGATCTGACGCACGCGTCACACAGCGATTTTTCAATCTAAAGCTCGCTTTCAAATTTTCCACGTGACTCTTGCCAACATTATGATTCAATTTTCTTCAAACTGAGTGATTGACTGACGGACTGACTGACTGACGGACTGACTGACTGACTGACTGACTGACTGACTGACTAACTAGTGAACGTAGCGTACGAATCGTGATATCGTAAGCAATGTTTAACTTTAATGTTCGTTCGTTAGTTTAAAAAAAAAAAAAAAAATTTTGATTAGCCTTAAAATTAAAGACAAATTTCAATTTACGACAATTTATGAAAATTATTCAAAATTATATTAGATGCACAAGAAAAGGCAATTCAATGTCATTGCAATATCTCTTATGAGGAAGAGAAAGTAATCTATGTGTTGTATATACCTATATGTACGTATATATATATAAAATATATATATATATATATATATATATATATATATATATATATATATAACCTTTTCATCTTCTTCCCTCTTCTCCCGCTCCATTTGGAGCGTTTAAAGCGAACAGAAAAAAAAGATGAAAATGAAAAGGAAAAAGAAAAAGCAAAAAAAAAAAGGAGAAAAACGTTTTTAAAGTAAACTTAAGAAAATTGAAATTTATAGTTATTTAGCTTTCCGCACCAAACAAGTACAACAACAACAGCAACAACACAACCATAATAATAACAATAATAACAGACGGCAACACAACAACCACAACCGTAAGCAAAAAATTTACATATATTCGGAAACTGTTTTGAAGCCGCAAAGCATCTCTACACATACACATACACATACACATACACATACACATACACATACACACACGAAAATGCAATTTACATTCATTTAAAAATAGTTAAGCAAATGTAAATGTGGGTGTGTGTGTGTGTGTGTGTATGTGCGTTCGTTTATATATTGTATGGGAGTGAAAAGCTGAAACTACCTGAATTGCAATAATGTTGTTCGTTTTATTTATTTTTTTCTTTTTTTTCCTACATCTTTTGCTGCTGATGTTGCTAATGCTGTACAAAATATGAGTTGATTTACATACATAAACGCAACATCGTCATCATCATCATCATCGTCGTCGTCATCATCATCATTATCCTAGAAAATTTTACTATTTTGTTAATAAAACACACACACACATATATATATACATATATATGAAGTTTACAAATGCTAGCTAGTTTGTTTGTTTGTATGTTGAATCAACTTCAACTGATATATACATGCAGCAAGCAATTGTGTGAACCTCGAATGACAAATTCACAGCGCTTTGCATACACATACTCATATATGAACATGAAAATGAGGGGATGCGACTAACTAACTAACTCATCGCAATAGAGAAAATGAGAAAAAAAAAAAAAAAAAAAAAAAAAAAAAAAAAAAAAAAAAAAAGACAAAATGTCATCCGTACATATATACATACATATGTAAGCTAACACCGCACGATGTGAAAAAAAGGCATTTACACTACATACGCATCAGTTGCAATAATTCAAAAAAACAAAAAAAAAATAGAAGAAAAAGAGTATCACAAGCTAAATGCATTCATGTGACGCACACTGGAGAAAGCAAGTGCTCGAGAGAGAAGAGGTGACGTGTTTCCACGAGATTAATGGATTTTTAAATTAATTTTTTTCCACGCCACACTTCAAATTCCATATACATATATATATATATATATATATATAGAAAGAATCTTAAGCAGGCACAATCAACGCATTTAACTTATTATGTAAACGATAACAACGATCGTAATATTGTAATAACATCAATAACATTAGCCTTAGTAAATGCAGGAAAATATACTGAGAGGTTTTATTATTGATTTTAAAAAACTATCTATACGAGACCCAAAGAGAAAACGAAAAAAAAAGACACGAGAAAGATGAAAAGAAGAAGAGGAGAGAGAACGCGAGTAGAAGAAAGAAAATTTACAGTAAATTCCGCATAACAAGAACACCTAGGGAGATAGGACATAGGAAGTCG
>KK499804.1:800076-917890 GCA_000688715.1 Glossina pallidipes | reverse complement strand
AGGACATAGGAAGTCGCCCGAATTAATTAATAAAAATGAACAGAAGAAGAGGAGGGAGAACGCGAGTAGAAGAAAGAAAATATACAGTAAATTCCGCATAATAACAACCCCTAGGGAGATAGGGCATAAGAAGTCACCCAAATTAATTAGTAAAAATATATATAATATTTTAATCGAATCGAGGAACATTCTTCATATATTTTCATAAATTTTTTTTTTTTTTTTTTTGATAAATTTCCTTAAGTGGAATGAAATGTTTCGTTCGTATATAAGAGCGAGATAAGAACGAGCGGTTATGGAATCATGTAAATTAGTACAAAGACAAACACTTACTCGGGAAGTAGTATTCAGAGCTGTGTAGATATGGACTGACAAAAATTATATTCCCAATGCGAACACAAGGCGAACGCGAACAACAAATAGGAAATTTTGTCACAAGTATTTCACCTACGCTTGCACGCAGTAAAATGATGTTGGCGGTTTTTCTATCGAATCGATCCTGAGCATGAATGAGCGAACGAGATCTTAATTTCTGATCTTAAGCAACTCGACGCGTCTTGAAATGATTTTTCGCAGAAATCTCTTGCATTGATTCTCGTAGCAATCATCTCGTAGGCATTACGTTCGCTACTAACATGGATGAACACGTAGACACACAGGCTGCCAGTGAGAGAACTTTTTAACGATGCATCCATCACCCGATCGATAAGTGTTTTTCTTTTTACGATTTCAAAAATGAATTTTTATTTTGATGACAATTTGTTGAATAAACAATTTTTTCTCAACTATCATAAGCAACTTTTTTTTTTTTTTGGGTGGAGACAATAAAAACTATATTTGCAATGTTATGTTCACAAACACATGAAACAAATGATGTGCAAAAAAATTGTCAATAAATTTCAATTTGTATGTTGAAAATTGTATATAGGAATCACGTTTGCGAATTCGTCTTAACATCGTTTTGTAGCTTCTTTTTTTCGCAAAGCTGTTCGGGATTGATAAACGACGAGAATATCAGATATCGGAGCATGGTTGCATGGTATGCAATGTCGCTGTTTTTATGCGTTTGCATCACTTGTTAGTAGGTAGTGGTAGTGTTTTTCGGTGATAAATATCCCCGGGTACGCTCTGACCGCCATACGCGAACTGGTAGCGCCATGGAATTTCAGTTTTGCGTTGCCGTGAATGCCCACACGCCCGATCTGAATCGTGATTTTGTGCACGCCGGAAAAACAGTATTGTGGCTATTTTTACCTGACCCAACACGACTGGGCAGCAATCTGCTGCTTGCCTTTAAATTTGGCCTGAAAAGGGAACCCTTCCCGTATTTAAAGTGTCTTTGGCACAATAATCGACATACTCAAAGCTGCCAAATACTGTGCTGTGTACCGTCATACATTTTCCTGTCCTAAAGAAGTCGCTGTAACAAACATTTCGTAGAAAGAAAGAAGACCTGTGAACTTGTCCTTTGCCGGATCGATATGCAGTTCATATTGCGTTCATATGAATAAAGTTGTTTGCTTGCAATGAGGCATCTTTACTATCAGAAATACCTATAGTCTATTTTTATACCGTATACCACTTGTGGTCCCACAAAAGTATACAAAGTTGTGCGGGTGTATGCAAGACCTAGAGAAGAAGAGCTTGAGATAGACTCAAGTTTCATTATGTTGATGGATCCGGAATGTGGTTGCGAGCTATTAAGCTTGTCTGTCCGTCTGTCCATCTTGTCCTTTTTTTCTTGTCTTCAACATACAGGTGGCAATTTTTGAGGTACACCGTATAATGTTCTGACCTAAACATAAGTGCTGTTGAAAATGATTCGGAACGGACCACTTTCCATCTAATGCCTAATTTTGAAAAGTCATTGCACAAACACTTGTATGGCCATGTAAGATACTTCATGGTGTACCATGGCGCACACACTAAACTGCTTTTACTCGTTCAGGCTACATTTTTACTCTTTTCATTTTGCTATCCATGTATTCGCTATTTTGAATTTGATAGCCTCCGAGTTTATTTTCAATAGTCGTGGATGCCGTTAAGCGATTTAATAAATTATTTATTTTTTTTTTTGTTACAAAAGACTTGGCTCCTTCTTGTGATTTTGTTAAGCGGCATATCACTGCATTTAAATAGTTTTCGCGGCAAGAAGAAAATATCTGCCTCATCTTTGTATGGAAATAATATAAATCATTATATATATATATATATATATATATATATTATATTTGAAGCATTTATGCAAATATTCGGTTATTGCTTGTTGTGAAGTGAATATCGGTTTTATTTCATTTCAACTTTATTTATTTTTTAATTTTATTTATATCTGATTTTAATATAATTTTCATTTAATGGCCTCCTCAATGTTATTTAATTATTTTTATTTTATTTATGTTGTTGCATTTCTTTGCTCTGGATATTGGTTTTTTTTTTTTTATAGTAAACGTGAGTAGTATGTACATAAATGTGTGGGTTATGTACTAATTAGTTTTTATATTTTTTAAGTATTCTCTCTACGAATCTATACAAAAAGAAAACATTGTATGTATTTACAGCGTTTGAGGTCAATTAAATTTGACATCATATAGCAATAAATACATGGTTTACTATTTAATTTATATTGGATGTCGTTTTTATGTCCCGCAATTTCAATTTAATTAATCTAACAGGAAACATAATGCTTTCAATGGAAAGCGCCGCTTTAATGCAGAGAAAGATCGCTCCGCCCTCATCACCATTTCTCTAAGTCACTCATTTAAAATATTGATAGCGATTCCGAGAGAGATAAGACAACAATACAATAAATACCCTACACTACCCATCCTCCAGTTATTTTAAATGAAGACTTTATATATGGGGAAGTGATAGAAAAGGCGGTTCAATCCGAATCATTTTCTTGAGCCAAAATACGTAGGTGTTCTTATTAATGTATATTCAAAATTGCGGCCTACAAGTTGAACGCAAGAAAACAAAATGGCGAGAAAGACAGACGGACAGACAGACACACTTATATCAAGTGCATCTTAAGTTTACACATACACCTGCTTATACTAAATATACCCTTGTATTACAAGTAATGTAACAGTGTAAGAGACAAGTGAGTACGTTATAGTTGAATACAGTCGACCATCCAATGTCTACCCCACTGACATGATCCCATCTAATCCAACTTTTCATTTATTTTTAAAATACTAAAAATTATTCCTTCTTTCCATATAAAGGGCATACCTTTCATAAGAACCCTTATATGGGCCTGTGTGATCCAAACTCGATAAAATTAATCAAGTCCTATAATAGGTCGAATTTTAATAATTAAAAAATTAAAGAGCTTACTACGTCGATATACTAATAATACTCAACGATTCATGCCACGAACTATTAAACATCGCATTATTTTCTTTTCACATATAAAGACTTCTTTAAAACAAGGCTTTGTATGGAAAGTGGTCGATCCGGACCACATTTCCAATAACATACGACCTCAGTGTATCAAATTTCATACAATTATCTGAAAATTCCGGACTAAAGGTTGCAAACGATAATAACACATCGATCAATAAGTACACGCGTACGTAGACCGAGATATATACCAAAAGAAAAACAGACGTCAATCTTAAGTAGATTAAGAATATGATTTCGATTAGAATAATATGCATAAATATAATAAAAGCTTGGCACGATTTTAGTTCGTCGTAAATGTCACATGCATTCGCACAAACTTAACGCAATGTAACTTAGCCCCATGCCATTACTAGTCCAGAGTATAAAAAAATGACAAAAGAAAGTCAAATTTCGATACTCTGCAGTGTTGCGTAGGCACGGCCGATTGTCCCTATTTTTTATACAAGTTCTGTAGGACGAGCAAAGAAGAAAAATTTTTTTTTTTACTTTACTTTTGAAAGCAAAAGTATGGTCAGTTTATGTTATAATGTAAGCTTGTCCCTCCTTCTATTCTTCCCATATCCAATACCAATTCGCCGGCAACAATTTCCAATGCACTTTTTCAAATTTGAAGCCCATACCACTACAAACGGTAGAATGTTTACGACACACATCGCCATCTCCTTATGCATATATATACATACATACATACATGTATAAATTACGGAAGAAAAGGTCGACGAGGCACAGGTCAATTATGAAATTGAAAATTAACCTGCAATAGAAGCGAATAAGTCAAGTCATATAGTCAAGGACAATGATAAGATTTATTGCGTCTGTCTTCGTCGCGAAGAGGTCGCTTTATTCAGAAACTCGCCTCATTTTTATGTTATGCTAAAACAGAATGGGAATAGCGAATAGCTCTGGATGTGTCGGCCTGGCGCAGATAACATCCGCAAAAATCACAAATCTAGTAAAATATGGCACAGTGTCTTAATTCGTTGTCTGGTGGAACGAGAGCACACTCTAAAAAAATGATTAGCAAAATTTTCAACGTTTATGGAGGCGATAAATAACTTTTTGCAGAGCAAACACTGATAATATCTTCCATTGTTATTATTAGGGGAATTTTTTTCTTTTTTGTTTTGTTGGCTGCTGGAACTAAACGAAAGCGTTTAAATTTCATTTTCAAAATTTCTAAGAAACATAAAAAGTGAAATGAAAAAAATTTTTATGATATTTATTTAGTTCTGATAATAAAACGAGTGTATGCGTTAATAGGTGTACAAATAAATTTGTTTCGTTTTTGTGATAAAATTCAACTTTATTTAAAACACACAAACAATCGGCAGAAGAAGCTTAAGAACGGATATATACTTTATCTAGGATCTCTTGCGTAGCAGAAACTTGCCAGTTTGCCATCGACTCATTTTCGCACATCTTCAACTTTGCAGAGCTGCTGATCTCCTAAATATGACTCCATCGATCTAAACCAGTGGACAAGTAATCAGAAGTGGACAGGTAGAGAGGATATAACGGATGCGGGTATAACTTTCCAGCCTAAGCTGGTAGCTACTTCGTATGCTGCTGGCAACGGGCGGATGTATGCGAATTTTTATCGCTTTTAAAGCAAATAGTTCTTGATCGAAATTTCGCAAACCACTCTCTAGCCCCTTGATAGCTTAGTGCGTTTGCACTCCAAGCCAACTTAAGCCGTAGCTTCGATTGCATTTTTTTCCCAATTTGACCCAATTAAAAGCTTAGAAAAACATAGTGCCGTAAATGACTCTCTCTCTCTCTCTCTCTCTCTCTGTGTCTGTCTGCCTGTCTGTCTACCTCTTTGTCTTTCTCTCTGTCTATCTATCTATCTCTTTCACTCTATGTCTATCTCTATCTATCTCTATCTCTATCTCTATCTCTATCCCTATCTCTATCTCTATATCTCTATCTCTCTATCTCTCTCTTTCTTTCTTTCTTTCTTGCTCTTTTTCTTTCTTTCTTCCTTTCTTCCTCTCTTTCCTTTTTTTCTTTCTTCCTTTCTTCCTTTCTCTCTCTCTCTCTCTGTCTCTTTTTTCCTTTCTCTCGCTGTTTCTCTCCGTTTCTCTCTCTTCCTCTCTATCTTCCTCTCTATCTTCCTCTCTATCTTCCTCTCTATCTTCCTCTCTATCTTGCTCTTTCTTTCTCTCTTTCTTCCTCTCTTTCTTACTTTATTTCTTTCTCTCTTTCTTTCTCTTTCACTATCTCTCCCTCTTTAAATTTCGATATACACTGAACGACAACTTATGAACAACGGAAACGTATATCATTCAAGCATCGATATCTAACCTACAAATAGGTGAAATATCGGGGCAATTGAATGTGACAGATATGATTTTTATGATAGAACCAATTCTAGGGGAAGGAATTTATTTGTATACCCATTAATGTATGTGCAATTGTCATAGTAGTGTATATGTGCTGCAGTCATCAATACATTTTATATGTATTTATATAGGAGGAGGAGGAGCACCAACACACACGTTTCTTTGACTCTCTGAATATGATGATGTGTTAAACGATCGGTTATTTGTATTGAAATATATATTTATATTGCTAAGAGAAAAATATTTAAAAATATTTTTCTACTTTAATAACAAAAACAAAAGAAACGAAAAAAACATTTTCAAGTAAATATTTACTTAAAAAGAAAAGAATAAATAAAACCTTAGATATCAACGATATATTATTTGCTTCGATAATAATGAAAATAGAAAAAACTCATTATAAGAAATTATTTAATTAATAATAATTGATTCAATTTACAGAGCACAGTGTTGTTAACGCGGAAAAAACAAAAAAGGCTTACAGGTTTACAGGGAAAAAAGAGCTTGCATTTAACTTAGGCTACGTTTTTAATTCATCACAACTGAAAAGATGTACTGCGCGGAATGAAAAGATTAAGAGAACGTCAGTTAATTCGAAACATCAAGCGATAGATAATCGAAGAGTTTAACTGAAATGTTCGTGATAAGCTGACTTATTGCCAATGCTTTAAATTCGCTCAAGACACTATTCTGGGTACAACATAGCTTGTTCATTATAAAATTTCTGTTAATGATTTTATGGCAAATTGGATTTTTATGGACCTGAATAAAATTTATTTCGGCAAAGAATAAAACAAATAATAACCTGATGGTCACCGCTCCTGATTCTATGCACAGAACGGACGTATTTATGCTTTCCCTGCCAAGCACCTTATGAATAATTGCGATTTCTACGCCATGTGCACCGTTTACGGTACACGTTAGCAAATTTAGTAATTTTGAATAAACATTTTTGCATTTGCGTTTACCAACTAAAATATATGATCTTCATCGCGACGTGTACCGTTTTCGTTACACGTTTCAAACAGCGTCATCAACATTAACGCTACGCATGAAATAGTGGTGACAAATAATAATTTTTAGATTTCAATTATCTTGTACTAGTGCACTTTAACGTGTACCGGAAACGGTACATATAGCTTGAAATGGATTCAAATTATTCTAGCAATTTTTTTCAAATTCTGACAGTTTATTAAAAGTGTATTCGATTTATGCCAACTTGGATTTTTTCTTTAAAATCTAAGTCAGGGATGTCACCAGGGAAGAAATAATATTCCGTTGTGCTCAGTGGTGTTGTGCTAATTTTTTTTTTACTGGAACGCGTATATATAATTATATAGACAGGGCCGATCCTGGGTAGGTGGCCGCTCTCTGCGGTCTCATGTCCCAAATTTGACGACGGGGGGAGATTTCCCCCAATTTTCGCCCGTCTTCTAATGTTTATTATAAATTCTCGTTATCAGAAATCATTTTTAGTTCCGGAACGCGTTCCTGTCCAAAAAGGAAGTACCGGAACGACGTTCCGAAGCGTTCCGGCTCGACAACACCACTGGTTGTGCCAAAATATGTAAAGCTTTTGTCACAAACTAAACCATCTTTTTTCTCACTTCGATTATAGTCTTTTTCGTGCGGCTTCTCATCGCTCATCGTTATTAAGCCTTTCGGAAATAAAAGAAAAATACACATTTGTATTATTTAGGAAACGATTTTAGTCGACTATTGTCGTCTTCTCATCAGATTAAGAGCATCTTTAAAATCATCATTTCGAAAGAACCAAAGCGGTCGAATTAATCTTTGGTTATAGTCGCTAACAAGGACTTGAACTTTTTCATAATCTTTGCTTTGCATTTTAAGAACTTTTGTATTGCGTACTAACTTGAAACGGTAACGAATAAATGATGTTCCCCCTAATCAGATCTACTGTCACTTACGTAATCTACCATTTGCATGAACAATACCATCTCATTGGAAAATGCTTCTGAAATCTTTGGAGCACTCTCCACTGACTACTTGTCTACTACTGCACATAGTGCTACGAACTGAGGGATTGTTCCCTGCACCTGTGTAAACAGAGCAATAAAAAGAGGACAGCGTACGAGCGCCGTTTGGATAAGCGTTATGGCGCTAGCGACCCAGCGTTCACTGCGGCCACACATCAATCAATCAAATAAAGTATGATTTACTGCATAGGGAACTCAACCCGAATATATTCGGATTCGCATAGTCGCATTTCTTATCTACGAAGGTATACAGCAGGGTCTGTTAAAATTGATAATCCTTGAAATACCCACTGTAGCACCCCATAATTGATATCGTAGTTGTCAAAGTTGTGGGCGTTGCAAACAGGTCGCTTGTACGTCGGGAAATATCGTTGCGAAAATTTTTAGTTCCAAGATTTCTCCCTCTCTCTCTCTCTATTCGGCTAATTATTAATGAGGGCGATGAGCAAGGCAAGATTTTAACGAAACTCTAGGCCGAACTTTGGCCGACCACATGGATCGAATAAAAATCCAAGATTAACTTCATCAATTATTTCCCCAGTTCCCCATGAAATGCATTCCCATGCGTACTGTGTTGACTTGTTACCACCCTTCCAAACTACAAAAAAACACCCGACAACTTTCCTCCATATTCTTTCTTTCGTCACGACAACAGCACCCACACACAAGAAAAATATCCAAAAAAAAAAAAAAAAAAGTAAAAATACAAATTAAATTTCTTAGAAATGTTATGCTATATAGTAGGTATGCATAGACAAACCACGAAATGTTGCCACACACAGTTATACAAGTGAACATTCATTTGCATGTATACATATATATATATATATATGTATAAATACTTTTCAACAAACTTCGACCACAGTCGCAAACACGTGCATATTAAATTATGTGAAACTGAAAGTAGAGAAGCGACGAGGGAAAGATGAGAGAAACGAAATTATTCGTGGATAGGAGAAGGGAAAGGGGAAGGGGAAGAAGAAGGTTTGCGAAAACCAACACAATGTATGAATGAATAAAACAGATGCGCTCGCCATCACATATAATGTGCGCACACACTTGTGTTCTGGATTATTTTCAATTAAAATTTTTTTTTTTTAAAACGATTGCCCGTAAATCTTATAAGGACCAGAATGAATCCAATGAATACAGTTCACTGTCACGCTCATATGCCATTATATCTTTTATTTACTTTTTCCATTCACGTCATAAATTATTACACATTTATTGATGCGAGTGCGATGTGAATATCTATCTATCTATGTACATATGTTATGTTCTGTTATAACATTATTATTATTGCTTGCTGCTTGCTTACAAAATTTTATCATAACCCATCACACATCACGGCTGTTGATTAAACAGGAAAACAATCAGTTTAACGAATAAATTTTGCTGAAAATAGAGTGAACTTAATTTCATTATAGGGTAATAATGAAAAGCATGATTGAAATGAAATTGTTGTTGTTTCGGCTGCAAGGTGTCCTTAGGGTTGGTTACATGTGTGCAACAACATTTTAAACGCAAGCTATGCACTTGCCTGCATGTTTGCAATCTTCCGTCGCTCTAGTCGGCCAACCACCAGAACGGCGTGTTTGCGGAATCATCGCTATTATTATAGCGCACATGGTCGCAACGCTCTTTTACTTTTTCTTGCAACTCTGCGCCTCTTTAGAAGGTGGAAGCATTGTGAAGTGCATGGGATAGGCGTTTTTTCTCCTTCTAGAACAACCAGATAGACGACGCCCCCAATACGTGTAAACTCGACGATGATCACGCGGATATTGGAGAAGGGAAAATGATGGGTAGCAAACGCAGCCTCGTGAATCTGTTCTCAATCGGTACGTGTTATGAATTCACCGACTGAGCACTTACCACGCCTACAGTACAGATTTGAAATAGCGAACGTCGACTTGGCAGTCTCGTCTTTTATCTACCCGGATATACAGAAGGGGGAAACATACAAAAACAAGTCGCAGTAATTTTTCTCAGCTTTGCGAAAGTTTTTGAAGCGTACACTGAGGGTTGTTTTTGCGAATCGCAAAATCGAAGAAAGGTAAAAAAAATAAATATTAAGAAATTTAGTCCCAAAATTAACGAACGAAAATGAAGCGGCCTTATCGAGAGAGATCTACTACTTTTTGCGGATGCTTATGCACATAAATAAGTAAAATAAAACGTTGGAATTGAGTAAAGACGAAGATTACATATTCACGACTAGTTCGCCTTGACTACTGACTGATACGTCACTTTCATCGTCGCCATCATGGCCATCATCACAGCACATTAAAAGTTATACTTCTTTATCACTTAATCGATAATTTTCCACGAAAATCCTTACATAGCATGGATCCGAAAAACTAAACCCATGCGCCCCAAATCAAACAACTTTTCATTCTTCACTTATGTTTCCACCACAAAATATTACTGTGTCTTTGTTGCCAAATAAAGGTTAACTTTTTGAGAGAGAATTTATATGGGGAGAGAAGTTGAAAAAGAAACAAGGTCTCATCGGGTGCGAATTTTTCACATTTATGTAAAATGGAATGAGTAAAAGCATTATAGCGGGCCACGGCCCATCACTACATACTCTATGCGCCATTTCGCTTGATACAATTATTCATATAACGACTTTTCACAATAAGGCGTTATAGGGGAGTAGTCGAAAAAGTGATGCGATCCGGACCATTTTTAATAGGGTTCGTTCGAACGCATCAGTGTGGCGTATTTCATCAAAACTGCCTCCATGTAGTTTGGACTTAAGAATACAAGAGGGACAGACGGACAGACAAGCTTAGGTCGGTATAGTAAAACATCGATTTAGATCGATCTAGTCATTGGGGACATTGTATAGCTCCGCGCAAACTCCCCGCCTTTGTACCACACGTGCTATAGGGTATAAAAATACTACTTTTTACTGATCTTGAATATTTTTACGGCCCACACCATTGTTCACAAGAGTCCATTGTACTTAAGTTGTTGTGAACGTACGTAACTCCCAGAAGAATTTCAAAGAGATCCAGAGATAACAGCCGGTTTATAGTCGCCTTCTGAATTATTTTAAGCTTGTCGGCCTGTTCATCTCTCGATCCGTCTGTGTGCCTAATGTCAGTCTATCAAACCATAATATTTGGCGAAATTTAGTACACTGCCCTTATATTTTTTATACCAAGAGACGAACCGTATTGAAAATAAATTAGATCGGCCCACTTTGACGAGAACTTCTCGGTCTTCTGTGTGCCGCAGAAACTGAATATAACACACCTCTAACACTAGATATAGATGTGGGACATAATTACTTCATCTTCATCCAATTTTTCTAAGCTCAAGGAAATCGGTCCAAAGAAATCTCATTTTGGGTCACATATCCATTGGGAGTTTGACATCTAAATCATTAAATTTCGTTGAATAGCAGCTAGCACCGCACACAACAAAAAGTTATAGTAAGGGCGTATAAGGTTCGAAATGCAAGGTTCTCTTGAGAAAAACCTGATCACTTTTTTTTTCTTTAGGGAGAAAATGCCAAATATTTAATAAAAGCATTTAGCCTTCGGTAGGCGAATTCTCATAGACAAAGAGGTGCATTTTCTATTGTTTGCTATCTGTACTGTTCTGCCTTAAGCGTATATACAAAAGTTTACATAAAACGAAGAATACTTACTTTAAAAAATGCTAGAATATGTGCCACGAGACGCTGCCGCATGAACAGCCGAGTAGAAAAGAATCGCGATTACCGAGCCAGCATTCATTTTTGCGAACGGGGAAACGTTTATCACAACTACTACAAAGGCGACTGCGCGGCAGATGAACAAATGAATGGACGAGCATGCTTCTGCCAAATTTTAAGTCGATAGCTTCCTGTTTGCGAGCAGGAAGCATGTTTACAACAGACATTTCACCGATGAACTGGCGGGCAAACGGACAGACGGCCATGCTTAAATCGATTCAGAGTGTGATGTTGATCAAGAATTTGTATAGTTTTTGGGGTCTCTGAAGCTTCGCTCTGGAGACGTGGTTGCAAACCTTTTGACAAGATGTATACACCCTTTTATCCTTGGATGGTGGGTATAATAAAAAGAGATGTTACGTCATAGCACTAAAGCTAGTGCACATAAATAAATTCTTATAAACTCGGAAGGGCAGCAAGTGTTATATAAAATGGAATTTATTTTAATTACGCTATAAATAAATGCGAGTTTGCAATAAACCCATGAATAGAAGCAAGTTTGGAGATTCACTTGCAAACCGGTAAGAGCATCGGATGAAGATTGAAGCCATTGCTGACGTAATAAATAATATTTTAAAAGAATTTATTAAAAATTATGTTTTAAAATCAACAACAAACCCGACGGATTCCCTTAAGATAAGATATTTATAAATGATAAGTAATTCTTTGCCGAAATTCCATTTCGATCGTACACAGGCTACACAAACGAAATGAATCGTCACCTTAAGCCGACGCTATTCGCTTTGCTCTTTTCCATGATTTAAAAACGCCCCACATAAACTTTTAAAAAGATACGGCCCAGCGTGTGGAGACAGAATGTCTTAAGTGAGAAGGCGTGACGCAGATGGTTTGCGAATCTTGAGATTTTTTCTTTTTTAATCTTGAAAATCCCGTTTGCATATTTTTCGCCAGTCAACAATTATCGGTGAACCCATAATATCTGTGAATACATGAATATTTGTTTTGACAAAGGACGTTTAAATGTTTCTGTTATTAGTTATTTGCCCCTAACCTACGGATTTATACTTGTAGTAGTTTGCTTGTCAATACTCCCAAGATATTGCTTTTACATTTTGAACGTTTGCGACCTTCAAGCAAGAGCCAAAGACAAAACATGCTTCAAATCAATTATTTATCCCAATTTTCGGAATAAAATAGCAACGCACAGACAGACACATCTGCTGACTAAGAAGAAATTGGTTTCGGCAAAAACTGAACGAGAATTTCTGTGAAGCTTTTCACATTTCATTTTACACGTCAAGATAACTTCCTTTAGGGGTTCTGTTAGTGTACCACTGTTAGAAGGATTGGCGATAACCGCTTGCAAGTTTTTTCATGAAAAACAAAATTCAAAACTTTGGAAATATTAAAAAAAATCGTCTTGAAAACGTCCTAATGCAAGATGTAAATAAATGATACAAATGTTTCACCAAGGATTATAAGGATAATAATAAAAAGGTTAGGGGACCAGTTCCCTAGCAGTTCTAGAATAAATATATATATATGTGGAAAAAATTTTAAAAAATATGCTTCACTACAGATATTGTGAAGGAAAGAGGAAACTGAGGCATCGTTCCGTAGCCTTTCCTTTTTCTCAAACTCAAAATAACACTTCAAGTATAATATTATAATTAACAGCTTAAAATCCAATAAGGACGGACTACTGATTAGTTTCTCTAAACTTAGAAAATGGTTTAAGAATGAACTAAATGCCTACAGAACACTAAAAACCGAAAATTCCCCCTTTTCTTATAAGCGAATCAGTAACGCATCTCTCACTCATATTTATAACCATTATATACAAATTCTAATTAGATTCATACTTCGACATGGATTGTAGAATACAAATTTCCCCTTATATGCCCCTATTATCTGAAGCTAATGGAAAAATTTTCTATTAGAGGGCGCCGGCAAACGGATTTTTGTATTATTAACCGGCGGCCGCTAGCAACAGACTCACACTTAAAGCAAAACTCAATTTGCAACAATGAGAGGGGAAAGAAACAGCCCAGCCCACGCAAGCTTATAAAATATGAAAATTTAGCTTTTTTTTTTTAGGACAACTGCGATGGGGCCACAAAAGAATCGATCGCGAACTGTGTTACTTTCAAAATATTTCAGCGAAATTTTTTTTTTTTTTTTTTTTTTTGGAGAAAAGTTGATTTGCGATTTGCCTTAAAAACAGATCGCCAAAGAAGAGTATGCAAGCCAAGAATTTGATTTCGAAATTAATTCGTGCCTCGTGTAAGAATATTTTGAACAAATCTCTACGAATGGTAAATGATTTTGAATGCGTTTATGGTGCACTTTCGCAGAATAAAAATAAAAAAAAATTAGTATAACGTATCCATGCGATCCGTGCATGAAATTTATATTTACATTGAAGGAAAATCATAGCAAATACTTATTAAAATTCTAGCAGGAAAATGAATTTATTTAAAATACCTGTAAACGTCCCGTTGCTATTTAGCCGTAATATTCTTATTTACACATGGAAAGCGAATCAAAATACTCATGCACACCAAATTATAAATAACAATAATAATAATGAAAATATAAATATAACTATTTTTAAGAAATTATATCATTATTCTCATAATATTTCGTTAATCAATACAAAAAAAAAAAAAAGGAAGAAAAACATAGAAAAAACGAGGAAAAAATCTTTCATTTATACTTACTTTCCAGCAGCCGTTGTATTAAGCTGTCAACATTTAAATCAAAATCCGCCATTATGTTGATTGTTCAATTTTCAAGTGTAGTTGTTGTTTAGTATTTTGTCTTTGAGTTTTTTCTGTTTTTCCGTTTTTTTTCTTTTTTTTATTTCGGTTTGCGAATTTTTGTTGTACGTTGAGAAAAAAGAAAGAAGTGCTTCTTCTCTCGTCTTTATCTATTTTTGAAAAGTTTATTATTTAATCGGGTTTTATTTTCATCTACGTTTTGTTGTTATTTTAATTGCATATAGATATATATATAAATATATATATATATATATATATATATATATATATATATTTATATATATATGTATATAGAAATGTGCGGGCGCACACGCACGCATTTACATATAACACAAACAGCGGAGTTTCTAATTTACGAGAGCATGAAAACAAAACCAATACATTAAGAGTGAAACGGAGCACAAAACTGAGAAGAGATTAAAAATTGGAGAATTCCTTTCAAAAAATAAAAAAAAACCAACAAAAACAAAACTACATTAAACGCATAAGCGCATATACACAAACACGCACATCATACACACATGTATATGTATATATCTATATATATATGCAATATTTGTTAATGTGGTTTTTGTATAAATCGCTGGTTGCGCTGGTCGCTTAGCCGTATTGTTGTTGTTGGCTAATTTGAACCTTCTTTCAAAACGCAAAATTAATTAATTGTACATTATATTTAAGAGAAACATACGCATTCAGTAAAAAGACGAAAAGGTATTGAAATTGTTGCAGATATTAGTAGGTAGGTGATCTGGAACCCAAAAGAAAAAGAATGAAAAAACAAAAAAAAAAATAGATCTTAAAAAAGATAAAAATAATCTTCAATTAAGAATTTCTTTTTTGTAGGGTTTTTATCAACTTTTCCCAATCCTCATTTATATTTTTCTTTCTTGCCTAAAATGGCTCTTTTTATCTCTCTATTTTCCACTTCTCTTTTGTTTTTTATTTTTCTATTATTCCTTTTTTATTTATTTATTTATTTTATTTATTTTTTTTTTTTCAAGTATTTTATCACACTCGAGCAACTCTCTCTTTTTGTTGCGAAATTTCTTTGCCTTTACTTTTTTTTTCTCACTGAAATATTGAAAGTGTTTTTTTTTTTTTTAACCTTAGGATGAATTAAAAATTTTCATGAATTAATTCCCTTTTTTTTTTTAATTTAAAATTTGCATTTGCATTGGTAAAGAAATCTTTCCTTTTACTTTTGAACTTTTTTTTTTTTTTCTAAACCGACGCGCCACTCCTTACAACCAAACAAGAACAATTTGAAACGTATTTTAAGTTTTCCAAGTTTTCTGCACAACACACAAAATTGACATCCTTTTCATTCCAATTCTCGAACGTAAATGAAAATTTTTATAAATGTTTACCCCGAATTGTTTAAAATACCACACACACTCACATTACGTATTATTCAGTATTAAAAATGTATGTTCTTCTTCTCTTCTTCAAATTGCTTCGTTGCGCACACTTCTATTCTATTTACCAATAAGTAGTAAAAATTTTATGCTTTGATTTTGTTATTGAATTCATGAATGAATGTTAAATAATTTGTTTTTTTTTTTTTATATTTGCATGCACTTTACAAACGAAACGACGGTGACGAAAGAAAAAACCCAAAATTATCATAAAGATTTCAATACAAAAAATACAATTTCAATTTTTTTCTTTTTTTTTTTGCTTAATCAACGCGAATGCCGTATAAAGCGAAAGTAGAAAATTTGCGACGCGCAACTCCCATCATATTCTACATATTCGTACGAAATGAATTGCAGGAGCAACAACAACTTTTAACGACTTTTATGCTCATTCAGCATGCTCCTCTCATTCGTTTTGACTCGTATTCTTTTCATTTCGCTCATTCCCTTTCATTTATTTAATATAAAACACATCTGTCATTGCAACATCTGAAAAAACACCTGATTTTTCCCCATTTCTCTTTTCGTGAATGCATTTGTTACAATAGAGTTGCCATGAGTACTTTGTCGGCTTCATTGACATTTTAAAAAAAAACAGGGATACCGTACCATTCATTCACTTTACTAATGATATTCGATTTTTTTGCATTACATTGTCGATATGAGAAAACTCGAAGAAGAAAAACCGAGATCGATGCTCAATGAAAATGAGAGGATTTAAGTGCTGTACGCAATCATTGCCTTATGCTTCGTGCGTGGCAAACGAACTGTCAAATTAAAGGTGATTGTGTGTATTTAAAGGTAGATATCTTGCGTTGATTTGTACTCGTTCGCGTATTTTTCGATAAGCGAGACAACGATGTACGTTTGTGAAAAGAACATCTAAACGTATGGATCCGATTTCAAACACAATGCGATTATAAATTGATCGAAAAAACAACAAATTAAATCAAAGTCTATCTCTATCGATTTGTATAGGGCGAAAAATGTTGCTTCGCTACATTAAATGTATTTTGCTGCAAAAAAATCATTTTTCAAAAATTATTTTTCGCTTTACTAATTATGTAAAGAAAGGCTAACCATATGATTTTCCTTTAGCGACGTAGGCAAACTATGTGCTCAACTGATTTTGCGTTATGCGTTGGGCGAGGCACTTTAAGCTGTTTAGGAGAGGTTTGCTGTAAAATCGAAAACTGTTTTTAACTTTTTGTTTGAAACTTGGTATGCAAATTACTATGAGAATCAGTTAGAACATCAGTTGAAAACAAAAGAAGAAACAAAAACTTGCGAAAAATAGCAAATAATTATTTCAAACGTGCTACAAAAATACCTTGACCTTAAGCGAAAGGGAAAGAAGAAAATATTTCTCAGCTTTAGTGAATAAAGAAGAATTACTTTTCATGAAAACCTACCCAGTTTTTATAAAATTTTTCATAATTTCTTTCCAACTAAATATTTGTTAAATTGCGAACTGAACAATTTACGATAAAAGAGATTAATTTTGTTAATTTAAATAATATCTACAAAAAAAAAAAAAAAAAAAAATGGAAAAGTCTACAAAAAGGTGAATACGTTTATGGTCTCATTCTGTTCCGATTTGTTGTTTTCAAATAATAGGTTCACTTTCGTTTCTCTAACGGCAGCTTCCAGCAAACATATTTGGCAGCATTATTTTACTCACTTTACACTATGTTATAAAGAAAATCCTTTACTGAAAATGTGAAAAGCCATAAAACTTATCCACATATATTTGATAAATTAAAAAATGAGAAGACAAAAAAAAAACAGTTAAAAAGAGAAAGCAATCGTAAACGTTTTCTATTGGTAACTCGTTTCCGCATAATTAAAACGTAATCGATTTTTAATTTGTCTTATTCAAGAGCAATAATTTCGCAAATAAAGCAAAAATTCTTTTAAACTTTATTTAATATTATAAATTAATAATAAATGCATAATAAGCGAATAAATATGAAATTTTTCATTTTCCAATGAAATCATTTTCAAAAGCTTTAAATCAAAGGACAATATAGTCGCCACGGCAAGCATATAAAATTTTTATATATTAGGTGTCTGCGGGGACGTATGTAACGCCCAGAAGAACTTAAGGTAAACCCATCTTTTATTATACCGATCTAAACATCACTTGGCCTAATAGAGTTATTCGCTCATTTCGGAAATAATACATCAAAAATTACATATTATTTTCACAAAAGCCCGCATATAGGAGGGGGCTCGAAACATCACCTCACGCTGTCTAAATTTTGCAACCTTAATTCACTTTCCAAGTATTTTGTTATTTCTCAGTTGCCTTCATAAAAAACAAGAGGTTTGATTTTCTCTCTCCCATATAAGGACTTGCTTTTATCGTAGCCTCTATATATATTACGATCTAAAAATTAGATCTGTCAGATCTATCCAATGCCTTTAATGCCTTTATGAGTGAATTTTCATCGTAAAATATTAAAAATTAAATCTTTTTCCGAAGGGCTTACTATTTATTAGAAATCTTGTATGGAGTGGTATGTAAAAAATAGGCGTATATGGTCCAAATTCGGCAAGGTTATTGAATATTATATTTATGTACCATACAAAGATGCAGTTTTCGATGGAACGGTTATATGAAATGCGATTCAGAAAATCATTACCAGCCGATCCAAAGTTTTCACACTCGCCGAGAGACTTTTGTCGATAAATTTTAAACAATTTTTACACTTTTGAAAATATGACGTTATATGGGAAGCGGTCGAAAAAGCGCACTAATCCGCAATATTTTCAATAGCGCTCGTGATTGAACTCGAACACGCCAGTGTTTCATTAAACTATCTTGAAAATTGTGACCTGTAGCTTAAAGGCAATTTTACATGGACAGACGGACAGAAAAAGTTTGCTCGATTAAGAAAATGATTCTGAATCCATTGGTATAATAAAAGATGAATTTATGCTAAGCTTTCCTCGATGTTACATACGTCCGCACAAACTTAATATACTTTTTTTTTTTCCTTTTTTTTTGTATGGCCAGCTAATCAGGAGATTTCCCCTAATACGCTTGCGGGAACAGTGGTGATCGGGAAGGGTTGTAAGAAGAGTGGGGTAAAGACCTTGTACAACAAGAGGCTTAGGGTATAAAAATGCCAAAATAATCAAACTTAAATTCGGGCGATTTACACAGCTTCGCACTCATTTTATGCGGATTCAACAGGGATTTTCGTATTGAAAATGAAATCAAACGTTCGATTTTGTATTCAAAGGATGTATCGGCGAATGTAACCTTAAAAAAACAAATATCGAGTGTTTTTTGAACCCAGACTTTCGAGATTTACCGACACACTTCACTTTCCACATATTTCCTGATTGCAAGTGAATCTAAGAACCGATTAAAAAAATGTATGAATAATCGGGACTTCAGAGAGTGAACTCTGCTGGATCATTCAGTATTCTATTCCCTTTGGAAAGCTACAATACTACAATATTCTCAAAGGTCACTTTGACAAAATGTACGACCTCTCTTGGATGCACACACGTATACACAAATGTTAAAAAATTCCAATCGTTTGGGAAGAAAACTGCACACATACATATTAATATAGAAGTTAAGTAAATTATATTTAATTTGATTTAATTTTTTTTTTCAGAATACATAGTGCGAGTGTGAGACTCAAGTCAAACAGATCGATGGCTTATATGGTCCAGATTGGTGATTTTACATTTTGTTAAAAACAAGCCGGCAAATTGCAAAAAAATAAAATCATGTCGTGCAATTTACGAAGTTAACTTAACATTTGACCATATCTTTCTCAGAAGTGTATTCCGATTTCTTGGCCCTCGCGTTGCGCTTCATATACTCTTTATGAACTTCAATCAGCAATTCAATCTCTCTCTTAATATAGTCGAGTTGATTTTCCACATCAACCCGATAGAAGATTGGCTCACGATCTGATAGAGAATGAATAAAAACAAAAAAAAAAAACAAAACAAAANTCTCTCTTAATATAGTCGAGTTGATTTTCCACATCAACCCGATAGAAGATTGGCTCACGATCTGATAGAGAATGAATAAAAACAAAAAAAAAAAAAAAAAAAAAAAAAAAAAAAAAAAAAAAAAAAAAAGATAAGAAATGAAACAAATGGTTGGCAGAAATGTGACAGCATGAGCATACTTCTCCTTTTACATAACAAACGGTACATGTAATGTATGCCATCCAGAGCGCGATCTTTGTCGAGGTCATGTAAGGCTACCGTATTTTTGGCGTTTGCTAAAATCTTTTCCCATTTTGAGCATTCAGCTCTTGCCTGATTATAAGAACGTTCCAATTCTGCCAAGTCATTTTTAAGGCCTAGGACCGTAAGAGCAGCTTCATTCGTGACCTTGACCATACGTTTACGCATCTCCTCGATTTCTTGGATTTTCCTTTGCTCTAATGCGGAAATTTCCACTTGAGCCAACACTAAATGGAATGCTTAATGCAAATCTGTTCCTTTATTTTTTGTTTTTATCTTTAAATTTTACTCACTCAAGGCATCGCAACGATCCATACAGTCTTTGACAGATTGAAAAATATCCGATTTGTCTACTACTTCCTGCAAGACTCTTTCATAAGGTTCAAACTCTTTAACGGTAGCTTTCAGCTCTTCACGAAATTTCGCTTAGATCAGAAGAATAAGATTAAAATAAATGATTAAATAATTTTGCGTTAGGAGACGCACGCTTCACTTACACAACTCCTCGATGCTTCGCGTATATTTGGTTATGACAGATCTTAGCATTTCATGTTGGGCCGTCTCTTCGGCGACCTTTTTCTCCGCGATACGTTTCTTGTCGACACAATCCTTAATGAAACTATTCACTTCGATGAAACGCTTACGCAATTTGCTATGAATCTTGTAAAGTTTGCGTATGCGTTTCGCGTTACTCGCTTGTTGCTTTTTTGAATTCTCCAACATTTCCACCTGCAGACGCAGCATGGCCGCATGCTCACGTTCATTTCGTATATAAAGTAATTCAACTGAGTCACCAGCCGAATCCCAATTAGGTGGTTTTCTAATGTCATCAAAAAAAAAAAAAAAAAAATTAAGAAAAATTTTTACTTCTTTTTATCGTGTTTCAGTTTAATTGTAAGGTAACTTACACAAAATATGTGTCCTGCTGTTTCGATTCGATATAATCGCCGACAGCTTTCTCTGGATTTAAATCCAAATTACCGATAACATCAATCTTCGTCGTAGGCTTTATGCGTGGCATTTTCTTTTAGGATTTTTTTTTGCTTTGTTTTAAAAAAAAATAAATAAATTTCCTTTTAAAATATAATTAAAATTTCGCTGTATTTTTCTATCTGGATTCAGTAGAATTGATTGAAAGCTTTCAAAAAAAAAAGATGAATTTTCTTCACATCCGTATCACATCGAAAAGTTTCCATAGAGACTAGCATTTAATTGATAATAATTTCTATCGGTTGCTAAGTTTAATAATAAAAAAAAAAAGTATACCTACTTTCTTATAACTCCTTTCAATGCTGTGCACCTATGGACATATGGTTTAACGTGCACATATTTCACTGCACATAACGTCGCGTTTATTATTGTATTAAAGTATATATTATGTATAATACCTGCCTAATTACACATTTTTATACCTACCACTATATTCCTTTTCTTATCAAGTCATTTGCAACGTCGAGAAGGAGACTTCAGAGATACCACAAAATATACCTTGATCAGCGTCAAATTCTGAATCGATTTAAGCGTGTCCGTCTGGCTGTCCGCCTTTGTATACTCTGTTATGCACATTCTCCTGGCCGCGATGATCAAGCTATTCACCTCAAATTTAGCAGCAAGTTCTTCCACTCTAATTGTTATTGAAAATGGGCCAAATCGCTCGAATGACACACCGACAGTAACACGTGAACTAAAAACATGTCTGCTTCTCAAAAGAAATGAAATATTTCCTTTTTGCTTATTGCTCATAAACTACGCAATTTGAACATATATTCTATGGGCAATGCTGTAGTAACCTGTACAAAAATGGGAAAAATTGACCACACCTACCCTGTATTAAAGTGTGCCAAAATATAATATATATATTTTTTTTAATACTTTTATAACCACATAAAGTATGCAAATTCTTGGCCAGTTTCAAATTCGGAATGCATCTAAGCATATGCGTCTGTCCCTCTGTCACTCTGTCCGTCTTCCCAACTGCATATTGTCTCTAGTAAACATTATACTTTTCGCAGAAATGCAGATATCGGCTACAAATTTCCCAGAAAAATTTCAAATGTCCCAAAGTGCCCAAACGCTTATACGACGAAAACAGTGAACACATTCGCTCTCTGTACTTTTTGCTTGTTACTCACAAACTATAACACATACACCATATAAATTCTAACTTTTATTTAAAAACAAAAAACTGCGCCAAAGAAATATTATGAATATTTACTTCTTCTCCTTTTCCATTGAGTTTTTCTAGGATAACGGTAATGGGTTTGAAAGATTCAATCGCAACCGAATATAATTTTTTTACTTTTTACTATTTATTTCATCCAGAATATGAATTTCATGCCTATCATTTTTACCACCATTTTTAACGCCATTTTACACCAAGGTCATCCTTCGTATGTTTACGTATATCCGCTTGCATTGGCACGACCGTGGCGACGAAATCTGCTGCCTGATGTAATATGTCTCTCTATAGCTATAGAAAAAGAGAGGCTTGTTGAACGCACTCGGACTGCCGAACATCAACAAACTAAAACCGGGAAATCTTAGTGGCCGTCCGGAGGTAATGAAGAACTTCATGAACGACCCCTTTATTAGGATACCGGACCATTGCATCGCAAGGCTGATACTATTCCACCGATTTATGATGATTACGGTGATCATGCCGTCAAGATTTAGTTGAGGCAGTCAAACTTTAGAGGCTAAATAGCTAAAGGCATGAAACTAGAAAATGGCAAAACTTGGGCTGGCGTCTGCGTCGCAAATTCAAAAGGCGATAGGCGCTTTCAGCATATGCCTCCGAACGCATAAGCAATACAAGCCACCTAAATGGCCACGAAAGAGCAAAGAGCGACATCTACGCTTATGTTGAGTGTTCTCCAAACATTGAATGGTCTGAGCAATCACAGTGACGTGTCCTCAATATGGGTAACTGATCATTCGGGTTTTGAAGGCAAACAAAAAGCCGACTGTTTAGCCAACAAGGGAGCCCACGGGATCATGCTAGGTCCGTAATCTTTTTGCGGTGTACAGAGAACCCATAGTAATATGGTGATACCGCGACGGGCATAGCATAAATCCGATTGCTATTCAAAGTATAACGCAGGATAACGCTCACGAGTGATCTCAGATCATAATTGTGTCAGGTATCAGCTAAAAAACATGGCTATTTCTGATATCGATTTATGCAGATTCTGCCAAGGGACGAATAAAACCCCATTCCATCATATCCTATGCAAATGCGAGATCATCTGCAAAATCAGGCATCAGACGTCTAGCGAACACGTCATAACGCCAGGCACAAAAACAATCAAAGAAGGTGACAGTGTTGATGAGAATCCTAAAGCTGGCCAATTACGGATTTGGAGGATAATAGGTGTTTTTCGTCGCGGCACGGCTTGTGCGCATAACAATACAATACAATACACCAGGGTTCAGTTTACGTTTATGGCGATTTCCATAGTGAATTCATAATTGTCGTTATCGAGCAACCATTAACGAGGATTCCCGGGTCGATGGTACTCGATATCAAATATAAAATATCATATTTTAGCTCGAAAGCCAAATAGCTATCGAGCTATAGTTATCGGGAAAATAAAGTAACGTATCGTTGTAAACGCACATATTTAGTAAACTAAATGGCCCTAGAAGGTCCGATTAACGAAAAAAATACTGGGAACGACGAAAAGTGCAAATATACGATTACCAGAAACTACTGAAAGAGTATTCTGCAAACGTGATACACGATGCCTGCTTGAGCAGTACATACACAGGCAAACTTAATATGGAAACTATGAACGTTAAGCTAGCCATGGAAAAGACAAGAACTAGACAAGTTAAAAATAAAATAAAATAAATGTTTTTGTTTAATACAACTTTGCTTTCTCACCTTTTTTTTTTTCTTCCCTCAAATTTTATATTTCACTTGTTTCATTACTTGCGTTACTTCGTTTTCTTTGAATTACTTTTTTTATACATACACAGCCGTGACATCACAAATAGTCCGTTGTAAATGCAAGGAACGAGAAGACTCACTTGCGACTCGTGCGATTGAAGGACTATAGACCTAGGAAGTGATTGTAGAGTTTTTATGGATTTCGTAATGTGCGATAGCTCGGTAAGGAGGGCGTTAAACCGATCCCTCGTGTTTAATATCAATATCATTATCGTTATCGTTATCGTCTATGTAATACGCTAACGACAATCGTTATATTTATTTTCATCATGATGACGGCAGGAAGTAAAGCTAAATGGTTGGCTTGTTTTTATCGATTTTTCATGGTTTATGGTAAACTTGATAGCCATGAATTATGAACCCGCTGTAACGAGTAGAGAGTTTACAGCTGTCAAGAAAGCATGCATTGAAAAATCTTTCAATCGTAAAATGGCTTTCGGGTGATGATCTCCTAATATATATTCTTTCAAATATTCTAGAGAATATTACCAATAAATTTATTGATCTATACAAACTTAGAATATTTTCCATTTATCTGATTTTGTTACCATTGCTTTGGAAGGCGATTCAACATTACACACACATTCTTAAAAGCAAGTAAAAAGGCCATAATGGGCCACAACCCACCAATTCGCTTACTACATATTCACAAAATGACTTTTCAAAATAAGGCATTATATGGGGAACGATCGAAAAAGGGGTGCGATCGGAAACATGTTCTATAGCGTTCGTCCTCGTTCGAAAACACATCAGTTTACATTCACTGTTCATTAAAATATTCTAAAAATTGCTGGACTGTGGGTTGAATACAAGACGGACAGACAAGCTTAAATCGATTCAGAAAGCGATTCTGAATCGATCGGTTTAAACAAACCTCGATCATCTTCCTTAAGTGCTTCTGGGTGCTACATACATGCATAAAAACAAGATCTAACCGCTGTACCGTAAGTAGTGTAGATTATAACCAGGAGGAGACCCTATTGCTTGTCGAGAGAATCGGAATTTCAACTAAAGTCTGAATACATAATATGAGTATTCTCTAATCTATTTAGCCCTACGCCAGACAAAAGCAAGCAACACCCAAGAACTCAAGTCTTTAGATATTACAAAAATAACAATCTAACAACTTTTCGTATAATTGTCAGTCACCGATGTTGTAATCGTTTAGAAAAACCACTCTTGACGTAATATTCACGACATAAAACTATCCCTAATGACCTTAAAATTGCATATAATAAAAATTGCATCGGCATGAGTGGTCGAGTAGGGAAAGGATCGCGACTAACAAGTCATTGGCCACGGGGTCAAATCTCAAGTGCGATAGAGTTTGAAATACAAGCGAGCATATAGTGATCTAAGTTATCCGGTAGCCTTTAAATACATACACTCTAAATTTATTTACAAAATAAATAGACAATAAATAAATAAAAATAAATAAAAATCGATTTGAATTTTTTTTTTTTTTGAAAATTCTGTAATAATACCTCTTACAGAAGCTTGAAAGAGGATCATATACTCGACCTAAAATTAAGACATTAAATTATTTCTTCTTGTAGTCTTCTCAACCTGTATAATACGCATTCATTTAGGTGAACATCACTGCATGCTTACCTCCAATCCATCACTTAAGAGAGGTGAGAAGTGAGAGAGCAGAGAGAAAGCAGTGGTCGCAGCTTAGTGAATGACTCTCCAAACGGCAACCGTTGTATCTTTCAGATACGCTCAAGTATGCTTTAACCGCACTGAGATTTGAACCAGCGATACACTTACTTGGTAGTCGCGATTTTTACCTAACTCGGCGCTACTTATACCTATACATATATTTATTGTTCTTATTGGAAGGAAATTAAAAACAAAACGAAAAGTAAAAATTTTAAAATAAAATTTGGTTAGTTAAAGTCCTAAACTGATGAACATTAAATCGTTTTTTGTATATATATTTTTAATATCGAATAGTAAATACCCTACACCTTTTGGGAAAGTACAAGATTGTTGACTTTATTAATTTAGTTAAATTTTAAAATAATTGCATTAGAAGATAAACAATCTCATCTGATTTATACGAATGAGAAAAAAAAAAAAATAATGATAATAATAATAATAATAATAATAATATATAAATATAACCTGATATATAACAGCTTAAGTTTGTTTTTGCTTCAGTAGTAAAACTTCCGATCATATTCTTGTATTTTTTTTTTTTTTTTTTTTTTTTTTTTTTTTTTTTTTNTTTGTTATTTTAATTATGAATTATACATATTTTAAATTTTATATTCTTTTTATATATATTTTTTTTTATTTCTGCTTTGCTGTTATATATATATATGAATGTATATTATCTTATCATTTTCCGTCTTGCGTAATAGCGATTACATTATGATATTATGTATATATCGATATTTGTAATAATTTGTCGTAGTTTTCGAGTTCAAAAACACATTTTATTAAATGGTGTTATTTTACGTTTTCTATTTTTTTTTTTTTTTTCTTCTTTTTTTTAGATGGGTAAATTTAGAATTAATAAAAAAATTCAATTTCCTTATATTTAAGACCTTAAAGGAATAAATGTTAAATTTTATATATATGTTGCATATAAAATTCACTTCATTTAGAGCCTAAAGATCTTTGGTTGCATATGATCTCACCGCTTTAATAATAAATTTAAATACATTCATTTGTCGAGTTTCCTTTTAATAATAACGAATAACACTTGACGTTGATAAAAATAATAATAATAATAATAATAATAATAATAATAATAATAATAATTAAAGAGAGCATTTAAAATAGACTCATAGATTTTCTTGTCAGATGCTTAATATATATATATATATATTTCTTCATAAAATAAAAATTTTCCAAAATGAAATTGAAAATAATATGAGAAATTCCATTCTAACCTCACTTTTTGCGAAAAATTTTCGTACACTTGAAGCCACTCGATATAATGACTACTTACTCTTTATGTGAAGCGGAATGACTCAATTACATAAAAATGTGATGTTTAAGAGTGCAGATTATATATATATATATATAAATAAATATAATAAAAAATAATTGATGATAACCAAAAAGGAAAAAAAATAAACTATATCCGGCTAAGTGTAAATTTTTCATACCCATCGCCGCCAGCTAATCGTCTCAATTGGTCGATCAAGATAATTTTATGTATCGAATATTTATTGCGTCATCATGGATAGAATTTGTAGACCATTCCCTGGATGGCTCAATCGAAGAATCTTGCAACGATTTCAACAAACCGCTTAAATTCTCTACGATAAAGAAGATTTTAAAGTAAATTTTAAAATGTCATTGAAAATGTTTCAGACCGCAATACCTTTTTGACCACGTCCCATAAAAAACCTTATTTTAAAAAGACATTGTATGAATAACTGCAACATGCCTTGGAGTGTATTGGGTTTAACGCGCGTGGAACGTGAGTCACCATAGGGCTTTTACCTGCTTGCAAATGCAATATAAAATAATTTTAAAAAATGTACCTTCAAAGTTCAACACTGGTAAAATTATAGAAAGTAGAATATAATAATATTTATTTTTAAAATCATCCACTATTAATATATAACAAGTGAAAAATATTTCATCGGGCTAGAGACGACTTAACGGAATTTGTTAAGTTTTTATTGCAAAAATTTTAGAGGGACATAAAATCTTTTGACAACTAACCATCACGATAAAATTTTCAACGATGGATCTGCAGAAAATTATAAAATTCCTAAATTTGATAGGCATGCTTCCTCTTCTAGTAAACATAAGCAACGGTGTAAGAAATATCAATCATAAATGAGCGATGGGTATAAAAAAAGAAAAAAAAATATGTATTTCTCTAAGAGAATAATATATAGGTCGTTCCAGATTTGAGTTTGCCGCCATTTATGCGGTAAAATCTTCACAATCCCACAAAAAAAAAAACAAAAAAACAACAAGACCTGACAGCTTAAAATTAGTAAAAATGGAGCATTAGCCGAGAGAGCAATGTGCTCTCATTGTTGAATTATATTTCAAAGATAATGAGACTTTGGCGGCCACATTTCCAAAATCTCGTATAAAATATGGGTCGAAATATTGATTTAACTTCGTCAACTGCGAAGCGGTGTAGACCAACAAATCTACAACCCCCTAGGCTTTGAGGAGGAGACTCGACGTTGGCTTAACGCACTTCAGACGTATTTATGCAAAACTTTCGCGTATGTGCCAGCAAAGCCATGGAGCTCATTTGCCCAATGAACTATTACACGCATAACCTAATCCTATATACATTTATGATTCAATAAAAACTTTTCGATTAAAAAGAAAAAACTGCTTTCCATTTAATTCGAATCTTGCATACATTTTGACACACCCTTTATAAACTATTAAACTAAATTAACTAAAATATATTTAAATCGAAAAAAATAAGAAACAAATTAAGAAAATAAGAGATTAAAAAAAAAAATGTCGTCTACATAAAGCAAAGTTCAAAAAGAAATGCTTAAATATTGTAACGAAAATTATGAAAAGTTTTCAAAAACCATCAAAAAACCAAAAAAAAAAAAAAAATTTTATTATGGAATGTGCTTATCAAAAAAAAAGTTTTTTAATACACTCTGATAAAAAAGTAAATTTTTTAAAATTATAAATTTTTGTTTATTTTAAATATGATTTGTATATTCTGTAGTTTTAAATTCTGGTAAATACATTATTTTTTTTTTTTTTTTGCAATTTTTAAACTTTTCCATGTTTATAATAAAATTTATAGAATTTTATTTTTTGTTTTACGTTTTTTTTTTTTAAGTTTTATTCATAATTCTTTATTTTTTGTTAGGTAATGTATGTATATTTATGTATATATCTATTATATATGTATCTATATATAAATACATATGTTTGTATCTTATTTTTGTATTTTAATTTTGAATTATTTTCTTTTCATATATAATTTACTTTTTATTATTTCTTTTTTTATATTTCTTTAGCACAGTTAAAAAAGTATATGATTTTTTCTTTACTGTCCGAAAAAAAAAATTAATAAATTTTTGTTCAGAAATTTTTCGGAATTAAATTTCTTCAAGTATTCATATGGTATAAAGAAAAAATATGTTATTTTTAAATTTATTCGTTTTTTTTTTTTGCTATATAGGTAAGGGTAATACGGGAGTAGAGATTGTGGGTTTGGAGGAAGGAGGGAAAGGGAGGGTAATGTATGTATATATATATATATATATATATAACTAATTTGAAAATGTTAAATTTTTTCCTTTCATATTTAGTTTTTATTTATTTCTTTTTATTTAAACAGCAGCAAATTATTCTTAATTATTATATTACGTTAATTTTGGTTGCAAGTTTAATTATTAGTTGGTGTCCTTTCGGCCTGAAGTTGTTTTTTTTTCCATTCAAATTGTTAATCTTCTCATATGTGCCAGAAGATGCTGTTGGTTAACCGAAATTATTTATATCTAGAAAAAAAAAAAAAAAGAAAGCAAACTATTAGTTGAAGTTTTATTAAATGCATGGAATGTTAACTCAATCAAAAAAAAAGTCACTTCTCAAACAAAAGCAATTTCTACAAAGTCGTCATTTGACGCTAAAGAATGAAAGTTTGCCGGAAAAAAAAAATCGGTGTCAACAAATGAGGGCGTCATAATCCTGATTTGAGGGAATGAAAATAAGTTTAAAAACAAAAGATTACAAAAAAAATACCGATCTTTTCCTTTAGCCGCAAACAAAATTCGTAACATTCCTTGTCAATCTGCTAACTACTGACAGAGATTTTGTAAAATCAATAAATAAATAAAAGAATATAGTTCCTGCTCTTATCAACACAAAATTTAAGAAACAAGAAAAAGTAAGAAATCATCTTCAGCTTAGTTCGTTCGAGCAATTTGATGTCGTATCTTGGGTGCGTCCTTTTGATTGGTAGGTTATACCTACACCACTAAACGATCGAATTTGCGACATTCCGATTGCGACATTCAATTAAGCAGCAAAGTTAACCCATTCCCGATTAGGACGAGAGCGAGTCTATCTTGAAATATTACGCGCCGAGACCTTGCAATGAAATAAACGCAGATTTATTATCAGATTAAAAAGTCCATCTTTTACACGACAAGTTCGAATTGATCGTAAGCGAAAGTTAAGCAAAAGACAGCAAACTAAACGGCTACGGCCGTCCATGCTGGTCGAGAATACATAGCATTAATAAGGTCTCGTGAGCAAATTTCTTTCAGTTACAAATAAATATTTAAAAAATCTGAAATTGAAATAAAAAAAAAAAAACGATATCATCTTCAGGCGAAGCTTTGTTAATCCCCATCCAAAAGGTAACAGATTGTATTTACAAAATGTTATCTTAACACTACCGAAGTTGGTTGATATGTCTATTTCTATAAAAATGGGCCAATTTGACCAATCCATAATTCAATCCAATAAAATCCTCGCAATCACAAAAATGAAGATCGGACGGAAAAAAACCGGGCAGCATGTGAGTTTGATTTGCACGCATTCACATTCACAATATTGAAGCAACTGAGACGAACAACTTGGAACAGCACCGAGAAATTTTTCTTATTCTCGTTTATAACCATCCATGCAACTATGAGGATTCACGCAACTCTTTCGTTACATGTGCAAAAAATTGAGACTACATATAGTAAATGCGGCGACATGTTCCACTACTTTAAAGCGTCGCGTAAAGTGGAAAAAATTTAAATTTTTTTCCAAGAAAAGTCAAAAAAAAAAAAAACATGAAAATTGGTGTACAGTGAAAATTCAGTTCGTAAATACAACGTATAAAACTATTGATTGAAGTTGGATCAGAAATCCTAGTATCAATAGGTATGTCAAACATGCAGATGTAGCACAATCGTCGAGTTTGATTGAAGTGCAATGAAATTTCTTTCTCAATAACGCAATACTGTGTTCAAGTTGAAGTACAACGAAATAAAAAAAAAAATGATAATAAGATTCGCATATACCTCGTAGTAGATCAAGTCGCTAAAAACGTCAAAATAAAAATTAAACAAAAAATTTTCTTTTTTAGTTTCGCGCCAGAATTCGTGTCAAAGAGTGTATTTGTTCTTATTGGTGAACCGGGTAAAAAAAGATCGTGCAAAAAAAGTATTTTCGCAAATTATTTCGGAAAAACTGCTAGGCAGCAAATATTCATTACAATCATCAGCTGCCCGCCCGTCCGATTTGAAAATGATACCCATTGGTTTAAAACCTAACATGTTCACACACAACGATAAAATCTTGATTCCAATTTATGTCCAGTTTATTCGTAATTGGGTGAGAAACGTGTTAATATGCATTAGTATAAGTTCACTAGTTCGAAAGCTATACAGATATATATAAAAATATGCAAAAATTGTCAGTGTTTTCTCGAGGTTCCCTCACTTTCCTTTGTACTATGGACATGGATGTCGCCAGATCAGACCCATTCTCTAACCTTGAGTTCTAAATCAATGGGGGAATTTTTGTATCCAATTTCAGCTTCCTAGCTTCATTCTTCCAACTCTGGCTGACGATTGCCCTAAGTTTATGGATTAAATTGACCCATTTTGCTAAAGATAGGTACATACATGAGTCATTGCATCTCGAAAAATCACTTTAATTATAGGTATTTAAAAGTATCATTATATACCCAACCCTTTTTTTACACGGTCCTTTTTTACTCAATACTTTGAACTAACGCGGTTCGCCAATAAAAGTAAACTTAGACTTTTTTGCACCAATTTTTTGTTCTAGCACGAATGCTAATAAATTTTTTTTTTAAATTTATAATAATTTGGACCTTGTTGTTTAGTTAGAAAATTGATTTTTATCCCTAACTTCAACTTAAATTTCGCATTAATTTTAATTCATTTGTTTTGTAAAATGTAATACGAATTTCATTATAGGTTTTTTTTATGGTTTCTCTGGGAAAATACGTGGAAAACGTACACTCAAATTTTGCATATACCGCATGTATTTTTCTACGTGATTTTTTTTTTGCACGGATTTCTAAGGGACGCAGCTATCATGTACAAAAACAGTTGGGTGTATGTAATATGGGTTTCGATATTACTTGTTTTTTGCACGGTTTGTTAGCAAAATATTTTTTGAAGTTGCGCAACATAACCTCGAATTTGCCATATATCGCATGTATTTTCTAATCACGTTTTTTTTTTTGAACGGTGTCCTAAAGAACGTAACTACTGTTTAAAAAAAGAATTGTAGGGTGTACAAAAAAAAAGTCGCCAGCAAATTTTGAAATGGTACACGCCTTATAACCACTTTTTTTTTTAAAAGTCAGATTGCCTCGCGCAATAGTTCCAGCATTAATTGCCGGCGGCGGGTTAGCTAGTCGAACGACATCATTATTAAAAGATGCTACCATCACTATCTTTTATAGGGTATAATTTGCATCTTGTTTACAGGATAATCTTACCTATTTTCATAATTGACATGCGAAGTGTCATCTTTCTGCTTCAAGTTTCCTCGGCTATGATTATATTTTAAAACTACGGACAAAAGACACACGACCGGACAGAATTATAGCAATTTTAAATTTGCACACCCATCAACAAACTATAAATACTTTGTAAGATCTTTGATACGCGTTGCTAGATGTTCCCCAAACAGAAGAATCAATTTAAGTGAAAAAAATCTTTTAAAAATTTTGAATACAGAAAAAAAAATCATATTTAAAGAAATTATTAATAACAAGTGACTTTCTTTTTTACTTATACGACTAGTAAACAATCTTACAAGAGACGATATAGTAATAGAAAATACGTGTAGATGGTGTCTTTAAAAGAATTAAGAGAAAGAGTAAAGTGAGGTTATGATGAAAAAATTAAAGAAGATTAGCATCAATTTGTGACTTGAGGTTAAGCGTTAACAATATGTTTTTTTTTTTGAAAATGAAAGTTTAGGTAGATGTAAAAATATAGAATATTCTTAAAGTGATACAATTAATAAATTCGAGTTTAGAAAAGCATTAGATGTTATGAGATATAGATATTAATTCACAATTTTTTGATAAAGACCCGCGAAAGAAAATCGTTATCATTAGAGATCAGTAATATCGTTAGGGATCAGTATAAGAAAATTGTCCACTTCCTCTGATTGATATTCAGCGCGTCTGTTAACCAATAAAAATTTGCTTTTACTTCGAATATTTACTAAGAATGCGATAAAATTTTGATTAACAACAACTGGGAAAATTTATAGTACAAATGATTAGAAAAAATATTTTAAAACTTTTAGTTTTCAAACTTCAAATTTTTTTTTCGTTTTTTTTTTATTAAACCCTGCACCACTTGGACTACAAGGACATATTAAGTTTGTGCGGATGTACGAAACATCGAAAAGGCCTTGAGCTGGACCAACCTTTTTTTAAATCCGCATGTTAGGCCGTATCGTTTTCTTTTGTTCAACCTACAAGTCGCAGTTTCTGAGATACGAAGGACAAACACTCTTGAATACGGTTCAGATTGGATCACTTTTTCGACCACTTCCCATATAATGACCTTTCAAAAAAAAGATACTTAATAACGATATTAACTGCAGTGTGGACTATCCAACGATGGATCGCATCCCACTACACTGTTTTTGTTAGTTTGTTACAAACCGACGAACCGAACAATGAAAATTAATTTTAAGTCAATTAAAACTTTTGGTAGCCTTTACAGTCTCACATCATTACTTGTTCGCAATTTTTTAGCCAAAAACCAGATCGCAATCATATCTCAGCCATCGTATTCACCGGACTTAGCTATCTGCGACTTTTTTTTGTTCCCAAAATGGAAAAGACCAATGAAAGAATGGAGTTTTGCTACGATTAAGGACACAAGGACTGCATCGCTGGAAGAGCTCAAGGCGACATCAAAAAGGGGGATCTCCGCAATGCTTCGAGGATTGAAAAAAAATGCCGGCCCAAGTGTATTATATGTAAGGGAGATTACTTTAAAGAGTATAAAATAGATATTGATGAATAAATATTTTTCGAGTCACCTTTTTTTTTGAACACGCCACCTGTACGTACATCGAGATACTGCGCTTATTTAAACAGAAGGTCGCAATATGAAAATTGCCCGTCGAGTTTGCGCAAGCACAATGAAGATTACATATACAAACAATTATACCCCGATACGTAAAGGGAGATTGGCGAAAAAGAGAAGCGGTTTATGTCGGTTAACAGATACTTTTCAAAATAACATTTTGTTATTCGTAAAATTCTTTCAGTTTTCATTTGAACGCATGTAATATCGAGATAAACGGCAGACACGAGATCAAAGCAAATCGATTAATGCCATTATGACTAATGACCTGTGTACTCAATAATGAGGTGTCCCCGCTAAACTTATTTCTGTGTTTTACAAGTCCAATAGGTGAAGTTTTGTGCTCATCCAATGTATATACGTACGTACGAGATATATGAGAAGAAAATGATTATAGAGATAATTTCATCCCTAATGTTTCGGGTACGTATATATGTAAGTATGTATGTATGGAACTAGCAAAGTAAAGTAAAGTTAAGTAAACATTGAAATGTTAAATAAAAAGTAAGATGAAGTAAAATGAAAATAAAAGTGAGTTTAAGTATATTATAGAATCCTTTAAATAACTAATTAATATTGTGTTGTTGATGATGCTGTTGGGCGTGAGTCCAACGGGAGCGCGGGGGAGGTGGTAAGTATTAATGGTGAAAAAGAGGAGAAAAAATAAATATAATAAATTAATTTATAAATATAAAAGAAAATTTACGCTATATTCTCGGCTCTACACAAAGACCTGTATATCTGAACCCAAACATAGAAAATTTCATGGCCACAATTGTGTTAAAAACAACAGACATCCACGTCGTCACAAAAAAACCTCAGTTTTGGCTTTTAGTTGTTGTTGTTGTTCTTGCTGTTATTGTTGTTGAGTTGGATGTTATTAAAAACGTTGTTTTTTCATTACAGTTTAATATTATTAATATATATTTGCATATGTATGTATGTATGTATGTATGTATGTATGTATGTATGTGTATTCGGGTGTGTGTGTGTGTGTATGTGTGTGTATATGTATGTATGTGTATTCGGGTGCGTGTGTGTGTGTGTGTTCGTTTGTGAAGAATTCATAATATTAGTTAAATTAATTAATTGTTTAAAGATAGAAAATACGTACGAAACAAACAAAAAATTACATGATCTTTTATCTTTAGAAAAAAAAAAAATAGAAAAACAAAGAAAGAAAGAAAAACATATATGAAAAGAATTATTCGGCGATTCTTCTTCGATACTGCTGCGCGTAAATAATTACTACTAATGAACAATTTAAATAAATAAGAATCGTTTCTCGTGTTCAATTTAAAAAATTCAAAAATGAAACAGAAAATATTTAAATAATTGTAGGAATTGTATTAGTTGTTGTTGCTATTGTTGATTTTGTTGTTGAAATTCTTATTATCATTATCTTAGAAGTAGTAGAGTAGTTGTAAAGAAACAGTTTTGAACGAAGCCTACATAGTGCCGTAACCAGGATAGGCGGCGGTTATATTTGGCGCATAGACGGGTGTTGCGGAAGCTGCTGCAGCAGCAGCGGCTGCAGCCGCATAATTTTGAGCATACTGTGGCGGTATACCCATGGCAGGCCCCGCTGTTATCATAAGCTGTGGTTCCATGGTTATAATATTTTTATGTTCGACCGTTTCATCTTCTTTCTCACGTCTGGCTTCATTCTGTTCAAGTTTATCCACTTTGCTGGTGTATTCGCGTATAACCTGCATACAAAAAACCATTCATACAAAAAATAAGAGCACTCTCCAGGATATATGAAAGAAACACATTAACCCACTTGTATCATATAAGGCATGGCAAAGTCCATAATATTGTGTTTCCAAGCCAATTCCAATATAACATCAGGTCGCAACAAGTCGTAGCACTGGAATGGAAAATCAGAAATATAAATGAAGTTTTATATAACATGGCTGCAAGGAAGGAATTGTACGTTTTTATCTAAATTTTCGTGAGGAAATCTTGCTGCACTCTCTCGGTTCAAGAATGTATTTAAATATTTGGCCGAGCTGAAGTTTTTATGCTGCTCTTAAATTGAGTGTGAAGACTTACAAATTTTAAAATGATAGCTTCATCACTAAGGAATCGAACTTCCTCGCCTACATTCCACTCTCCCAAAAACGTATTGTTCCCCCTTTTATTTACCTGAAATAAACAAGCGGCGAAACAATCGTAGGCATTACGCTCCAAAAACCATGCCAACAATTCTTCGGCAATTTCTTGTTTACCAGATTCGGCGGCATATTCCATTGCATCTTTATATAAGCGATCCTTTTTGCATAGTTCCACACTTTGCTTCCAGCGATTGTTGCCTAGCGAAAAATTAAACGAAGAAAATAAACGATATTAGCACTTTCTCGCTCTGCTCGCCTTCATCGACTCACCTTTATACAAATAGGCAGCAATCCGTCGAAATTCAGTTAATTCATGTTTCTCCAACTTCTGTGCCAAAGCAATAGTATCGAAATTATCAAAGCCATCTATAGAGTTGCGTAATCCTTGATAATCTTCTTCTTCAATTAACAAACCATTCAGAGCTTCATTAATGGCTTTATTGTTCAGTGACTGCACGGATCGTAAATATGGTTTAACTAATGCCAAATGACCTGTTTTAGCAAAGAAGCCCACAGCTCGAGTGTGATCCATGCGAGGTGCTAGTACTAATAAGATATCGTTGAGCAACAAGGGCTTATAATCTAAATAGAATTGTATCGCTTTGTAGTAGAGTTCAATGTTGGCGACCTTTGTGATAATATCTTTGAAGTGACCCTCACGCCAGGCTTCGGTGGGATGAGCCATCATAGCCAGTACAGCGTTATCGTACTCCTCGTACTTATCATAAAGGAACACCAACTCTGACCAGAGATGAGCTGATTCGGCAGCTCGCAACACCTTCGGTATGTTGACACGGGACCAAAACAGCTCAAGGTGCTCCCGCATTTTAGAGGGCTTGAACTTCGAATAAAGAATGGCCAGTTCAGTAAACATGCCCATGTGAGCGCGTTCCAAGCCTAAAGCGGATTCTAGTAAAGCAATGAGCTCTTCAAAATAGCCGCGATCCTGATAATAGTTGATCAGATCTTCCAATTCATCGGCATGCACCACAATGTGTAAACCGCACATTTGAGCCAAACGAAATTCCTCTGCATCGACACAGGCAAAACACACCTCCTTCCAAGTGCGAGTCGAATTGGCTTTGCGAGCCGAATCTACAGCACCTTGGAATTCTTTCAAATACACCAACGTAATAGCCAAACGGGCAAAGTTGCTAACATTATTGTATAACAATTTAGCGGCATCGTACATGCCATCGTTGAAGCAACGATCACCAATTTTTTGTATATCTGCGTGATTGGGCCCAGAAATAAATTCTTCCAGATCAGCTAAACGACCAGTCCGAGCATAGGCATAAATTAATTCACTTTCAATATAAGACTCACGAGCCTTCTTGCGAGCCATTTGTAGATAACGCACTAAATCTTCCCAGGAATCGGCTTGGGAAGCAACACTGACCACATCCATGTAGGCGCTGGGATCGTCAGCCTTAATATACGAATCGATGGCTTCTTTAACCAAACCCTTTTCCAACTGTGCTTTAGCCAATTGCGACCATACGGCTGGCTCATTGCAACGCTCAGCAAATTCATAAGCCCGTTCCAAATTGTTGACTTGTTCGATAAGCACTTGTATGGCTGAAGTGTTGACGTCAAATTTCTTAAAAATTGCAAATGCCTCTTCGTATAATTGGTTCGAAATGGCTATGTTTGCTATATCAGGAGCATCATAATTGTCCAGACGATTGATGTAATCCATTACCCTTGTGCGGTCAGCTTTAATTGCTGTCAATATCAAAAGGTTCTGCAAATTGCGATGATCCGAAAAGACTGATGAATCTAAAATGATTTTCTCCAACAATTCAATGAGCTCGTTGGGTAAATCAGCAGTCATAAAGGCCTTAACCGTTACTGAGATATCGTCGGGATCTTGGGTCTCTGAAAGGGCGGTTTGTACCACTTGATCGATCAGTTGACGTTTGTAAGGATTAGCTTCAGAGAGAACCTCAGCCCACAACTCGGGATCACGTCTTCTTACCAGGTAACGAGCTTCACTCTTAAACAATGAATTTTCATTGCAAACGGCTATTAACTCACGGTCGCATTGCCCTCTTTCATAAGCCACACAAGCCAAGTGTGGATCACGTTTCTCACAATAACGACCGACAACACGACTATCGTAATATTGGTTCTCCTTAAGGAAACGTTCTGGGTTGTTATTAGAGTCAATGTAAATTTTCGCCAAAGCGTTATGAGTGGCTGGCTCAATACAGCCCTCATGGACACGCGATTCCAACCATGGCAGCAAGAGCTTTAAACGATTTCGTTTTTCCACTTCTTCAACCAGTTCATCCGTAGAAAATTGTCCCTTCACCACTAAAATCAAGTTTTTAATAATATCCTCCGAGCAATCGACGTCCAGCAAACCACCCACAACCACCGGCAAACGTGAGGGATTAACTTTTTGTACATAAATCTCGATATATTTCTGCAAATTGTTACGATACAAATACAAGACTAAGTCATGGACAAAATCGAATCTATCGCAGACAATAATCAAGGGCAATTGATCAGTTAGTTTGGCTTCCTTGAGAAAATTTTTAACTCTCTCAGGATTGTAGCAATTTGATTCGCGACATATGCGCTCTACTTCCTTAATTTGGCTGCTTTTACATGCAGCCTGGATATACTTGAAGTGAACTTCAGGATCCTGTGAATAGTTGACAATAGAACCTAAGAAGTAGAACAGACCTTCGTATGACTTAAAACTCTCGAAGAGATCGATCAAGGCTTTGGTAGTTAATTGTTCGTGATATTTGGTAGCGATTTGTACACAAATTTGTAAATTTTGACGTATATTAGCCGTAAGCATTGCCTTCAAGCACTCTAGAGAATCCTCGACTGATAAAGTACCAAAGAACCCCACCAGCCAATCGGCATTCAGGAGGTGAGTATGCACCACGGCCCGCTTGATGTCATACAAATCAGTATAATGTTCGAGAGCACGTTGAAGTAAGCCAGCCTTCTCACATAATTGGGCGATGTGAGCGCGATCGTAATGAGTAAACATAGCGTTACCTAATATAGCATCAGCTACTTGGGGAGCTGAAATTAGATTCATTTCGAGTAAACGAGTTTGCAGAGCTCCTTCGTTCGGACGATTGTGCTTAAGGGCGTCTAGAAGGAATGCAGTGCACTGCTGGACCATAGAATGTTCCATGAAAATATCAACGATTTGATTAATATCCGCCAATGGTTCTTCTTCAGCCACCAGCATGGAAGCAAAACTGGCTCCCTGTTCAGGATTAGTGCGCATTACCGATCTCAACAAAAATATGTAATCTGGTGTATAGTTGACTTTTTTAGCGTACAATACAATTTTCTGAAACTGCCCAGTCTCCGCAAAGCATTGAATAACCTTGTTCGGTACGTTGGCTCTCAAATAAATCGACAAGGCCAATGTGAGATCGGAGGTTTTCACCAGATCTCCCAATTCCTCGCTACACTCCAATTTCTCTTCTTTTAACCATTTCTCGCATAATTGCTTCTTACCTTGCAATAATACCGGTCGACACAATTCCAAACTTTCGAACTTATTCAATTTACCCTGATCCAAGAGTATGCCAAAGTACTGTAACAATGGCGGTGTAGAGGATCCCGCAGGTGTCTGCACTTGTTGAAAACGTTGAATCGTTTGTGGAGTACGCAAAATGCCCTTAGGAGCCAAAGCGGCCACTTTCGCTGCTTCAGCATATTGACCGGCCATGAACAGTTTGTTGAATTTGCGCACAAACAGTTCTTCCGCACCAGATAGATTATTACGCACTGCCATACGTAAAGCCAAATCGGGATTTTGTAGAACGGTATTAATATAAGGAATAATTTGTTCTTCATCTACTGTTACTGATAGCACTTGACCTTTTCTATTCACGCCAATTATGCCTCCGCTGGATTCATGGGGAGCGGTCACGAAAATCGTATCGGCTGATATGCGATTCATATAAATGCAAGTACCCGTTTCCATATCGTACAGATGAATGTAACCATATTTGGTGATCAAATAAATTGTGTCGTATTTGGAGGAAACTTGCATAGCAACCGGGAAATCGCTTTGAGCTTCTGGCGGAAAGAAAACGTCTACTGACTTCTTTATAAACGGTATATTACCGGTCGGTGATGTTCCCACTTCGATAATATGCAACTTGCCGCCGGTAGCGGTGCGCACAGCAAAACAAAAAAGCGTCGACGGTTCCTTGTTGCCCTCCATTTTGAAAGAAGCAAAGGCAGCGGCGTGACCTAAAACGTAACAATATATGAATTTATGAAGGAAAATAAATGGAAATCGAAATTTTTAGCTAAGTGGGCGCTATAGAAACGTCTGCATCTAAGATGCTGCAGCTTTTCGAACAATTTCCAATAAATTTCCTGATGAAAGCATTACTGTTATTAGAATATATCGGCCCAATCATGAAGCAAGCTGTGTGTGGCTAGATTTGGCATATAATTTTTTTTTTTTTTTTTTTTTTTTTTGGAGGACATTTTAATCTATATTCTAATGTAATCGTTTCTTCTCCTTCCCTATGCACAATTAATTAAAATAAGTGATTTGTTTCCTGGCGTTAGCGTTCAGAAGAGTTTTCGGCTAAACATTTTTCCATTTATTTAGCCTTTTGAATAGAGAAACTAATCGCGTCTAAATTCAACCACAGTTTCACTTCTCTTTTATAGATTCGTTTTAATCTGTAGTGTAGTCCTAGTTTTCACTTTAGTCTAAAAATATAGTAAACCCGAAGTATATATTATTTTACTTACCTTCAATAGCTTGCGATACTTTACGTTCGACCGAATACAATTGCATAGCGCCGGCCACACGATTCGGTAAAGCTGAAATGCCAACCAACAGTAACCATTGTTGATTCGGATTGCAGCGGTAATTAATAATTTGGCAACCATTCAATGATGAGTGTCTATCGAACATTTTCACTGGCGTTGAATCACCTTCCATTGACCAATGATACACTGAAGTTTCTGTCACTAAAGCCAACGTGTTCAGGGAAATCCATTTCCAAAAGACAACATCCTCGCTCATCGTATGAGCTTTCATTTTCGATTTCATTTCAATATTGAAAATTTGCAAAGTTTTTTGAGCTGAAATAAGAATTAAAAAAAAAAAAAGTCAAACTTTGATCAAGTAAAAGTAATAACAGATATATATATATATATATGATGGAATACCGACCTTTGAGAGCAATAACTTTGCTAGCAGGATTCATTATAGCCGAATCGGCAGATATTGGGCGTCTCGTCGGATTGCTGGTATCATTCATATCAATAATAACTACCTGGGCGGTATCATTGACTTTCTCACGCACACAAATGAATTTATCAGACTCCATGGTAAGAGTACTGAACGATATTGAATTAATGTTAATACCGACATTTGTGAGCTGTTGAAGAAAAAAGAGAAGATCGATTCAAAAATAACAAAAAAATTATATTAAACTTATATTAAACTTTTAAAATTTTCAAATAATGATATCGCGAATAAAAAGGAAAATAAAAACACAAAATCGGTGAACGCCTTAAACTCACCATCACTTTCAACTGAGTAAATCGATCGAAACGATGCTCAGTCCAAGTTTTTAAATTGATTACTGATATTTATTTGAAATGGAACACAAACTAGGGATAACACGTAAGGAAATATAATTCGGTCGTGACCGAATCTTTTATACCCATCATCGTCTTATCCTAAAAAAGGCAAAAAAAGTAAAAGAAACAAAATTTTCCTGCTCTGTAATATGGAGTCACGATACGGTTAATTTTTTCTATTTTCAATACAAAAGTTTGTGTCGCATAGGCGTTTGGGTCTTGTAGGCATGTCCTTTCAATACTTTAGGTCACTTTCAAATTCTTTTACAAATTTGCAGACGATATCTTCATGTTCGTTAACGGGAGTATAAATACTATACACTTGCGCAGATGGACAGACGGACATGTTTAGGTGCATTGCAAATATGAAACTGACTAAGAATTAGAAGAGAAATACATTAATAGGCCTTTCAAGCGCGTTATAAAGGTATTGGAAAAACAGCAAATTTTTGTACGTTATAATAATTGGTAGGCGTGGTAAATTTTTTCCGTTCTTCTACAGGGAGTACAGCATCGTCCATAGAAAATACTTTCAAATTTGTGTACATTTGTCCGCCTTTTGATAAACAGAGGTATTCTCACTTTACGTAGTACCGCAGGCCTATCCTTTAACCGATCTGGTCCATTTTCAATATCAACTTAAATGCAACAACTTTACATTTACATTACACAAACGGACAGACATAGCTTAATCAATTCAAAATTTCACGCTGATCAAGAATATATATACTTTGTGGGATCGCTGAAGCTTCCTTCTGGGCGTTACAAACGTTTTGACAAAATGAATGCACCGCTCACCCTTCGGTGATGGGTATAATTATCGTAGAAACTATTCTACACATTGCGGCCAGCTACAGTGATGTGCGGATTCCACCGTTCATGGGTGGCAAGGCAACATATGAGCTAATTATATATTAAGTCACTCAATAAGTTGGCCGGATGACATATAAATGTCACCGTTATTGACGAATTCTTTCTGTTTTTAGATAGTACCAAGTTTCAAGCATTAGTTGCTTAGTTACAGTTGTCTTACTAATCCCACCTTCGTGGTCGCCTTAGACGGCTTTCATCGATTTGATTCTGCAATATAGTGATGTACCCACGATTCATCTATCGTCACATATCGCCTAAAACAAGCGCCAAACTTTGCTCATATCCAGCGCAAAGTTATTTCATAAAAGTGAGAAAGCAAATCGCGCCGTTCACATCGGACAGGCCTTTCTCAAGGACGAATTTTCATCAAAATCTTATCTTAAATCTTAAAATCAGAAAATCATAGACAAATTATTGTTGTTTTCGACCTGAAAGAGATGCCGAATCGCTTTTTAAGCCAATGTAGAATTTCAAAGGTAACAATATATAATCGCGACCGTAGGTCATCAAAAACCATTCGGTAATCGGTAAACTAATACTGTCGGAATCTCATGCAATTTTGACACACGAAGATTAATTCTATCGAAAAATCTCACACTGCATATGTATCAGACCGGAGACTTATTGAACGATGCGTTATAATCTCGCAAATTTTGAAATGCTTCACCTGGCGAACATAATCAAATTAATTGATAAAAAATGCGAACTGTTGAAGGGAAGAGCGACTCGTATGCATGCTTTGGCTGCAAAAGAAATAACATTTTGATCACGCTTTGATCGCAAATATAAACTAATGTATGTATGCTCATCTATACGTTTCAAAACGAATCCCCAAAATAGAATGAGCTTAAATGTCCGACAAGTTCAAGGTTAATTATAATAACTTAAATGTTGTCGCAAAAATTAAGGGGTAACGGGAAAATTAATTATTACAACAATAAATGATGTAAAATGTTTGAACTAGAAACCGTTGTTCATACAAAGAAACACACACCCTTGTCTGTCACATATATCGTACTATTAGACATTAGACAGAAGCGCCAAAAGTTTTTATTCTTATACTCATCGCCGAAGGATGAGGGATAGAAACATTTTGTCAAAATGTTTGCAACGCCCAGAAGGAAGCATCAGAGACCCCACTAAGTGTATATACATTCTTGATTAGCATCAAATTCTAAATCGATTTAAGCATGTCCATCTGTCCGTCTGTAATATCTGTTGTAAACATTCTCCTAGCCGCACAAAGGAAGCTATCGACATCGGAATACGGCAGAAGCACTGGAAGTTCTTAAAACAAGCTTCGAAAATCCCATAAAGTATACAAATTCTGGGCCAGTTACAAACCTTGAATGCATATAAACATGTCCGCCCATTCGTCTGTCCATCTGTCTGTTTGCGTAACTTTGTAGTATTTGTGGGAAACATTCTTCCGTTAGTGAAAATGAAAAGAGTTTGGAATTGACCTAAACTTTTCAAAGAACACGCTTACAACGCCCACGTGCCTCTACGACAAAAAATTTTATTTCGAAAAGAGAAGAAACCAACTGCGCCCACTTCGTATTATAGAGCATGAGAATTTTGGTCTTTTACTTCTTTTGGCCTTTTGTGGGGCAAACGGTGATGGGTATAAAAGATTCGGTCCCGACCGAATTTAATTTTCCTACTTGTTTTTTTTTCTTTTCGTAGCATTCTTTTCTACACTATCTTCAAAAAGTACACGTATTAGAATAAATTTTTAATTCAATCAACGGTAATAAGAAAAAGTAAAAGGGTGCTCCTTGTCCCCACCTCTTCTCTTCATAATTTTAATTCCTCGACATTTTTTAATCGCTTTCAAAAAAAAAAAAAGAATCTGTTCAGCACAGAAGGAAAAGTCGTTATAAAGCTTTTTGTTAAAAGGTAAAAAGTCAATACAAAGTAAAGGAAAGTTATATTCGGCGGGGGCCGAATCTCGCATATCCAACACTACGCTTTTCGCATTCTACTCTCCAAGTTCTTTTATTTGATACCGATATCGCTGGTATTATTAAGAAAAAATTAATAGCGATGTCTTCCGTATTCATTTTAAAATTAACCCATTTTTAGGCAAATATATCTTCGATTGAGAAGTGTACAAAATAGTTTTGAACATTCGGTCTTGTCTGCTATATGATAAATAAGCATTAAACCTCAAAAATGTGCAAAAAAAAATTAAATTTAATTACTCGTAACTTTGCGTGGACACGGCCCGATTGATTCCATTTTTGCACCTAGAGAGTAAAGTGTCTCGTAAAGCAAATGTGAAAACTTTCAGCTTTCTAACTTTAATAATTTCCGAATAACGAGCAAAAATCGAAAAATTTTCGTTAGAAAAAACTGAGTTGCGTTCAATTTACATTCCATTGCGCGCTCCTGCTCTAATCAATTTGGCCCATTTTCAATGCCAACCTGCGTGCAGAAACTGCCGATGTTTCTACTAAAATTGAAGTTAATATTTTCATCTTTGCGAACAAGAGAGTGCCAACAACACACACCACACAGACGGACAGACATGGCTAAATCAACTCAGGATCAAGAATATATATACTTTATAAAGTCTCTGAAGCTTCCTTTTGGGAAGAAATTTTCTTTAAATATTAATAGATCTATGTGATCCAACAAATTCTGTATGCTTGATTTACTAACGAAAAATTTTCATCATAAAATTTTGAAAATTACACCTTTTTCGCGTGTAAAGCCTTACTTTTCATCACAATCCTTATGAGGGGTTGCGATTTAAAGAATAGACCTACGCAGTTCAAATTTGACAATTCGATTAATTTTCAAGTCAAATTAGTATTAAGCATGAATTATCATCAAGAAGCACTGAATATTAGTAATCTTTACCATATAAAGATTAAGTTTCGGCAGGACCCAGTTATACCGCCCCATCCGATTCAAAGTTCTGAGCGATTTATGCCGCGTAACTCTAACTTTATATTTTCTTATAAAAAATATATCAAAATAATCGCTTTATGCATCGGGTATAATTAATTGCCTATACGTGTGATCTTCATTGTATTTGCATAAATTCGACTTTGACTCAATTCGATATTGCGGCCAGGTGTTTGAATGTTAGTACAGTTTCTCGAGATCTACCATTAAATTTCATGGTTACAATTACATGTACAGTTAATTTCGATTGTTCGGTTCGTCTATTGGAATTCTAAAAAGGAAACTGTATAGCAGGACCCGGCGCTATGGTCATTATATACCCTACATATAGTTACCCTTGTAACGACTTTTCAAAATAAGCCTTTTTATATGGGAAGTGACTGAAAATGTGATGCGATCCCAGGCTTTTTTAATAGAATTCGTCCTTGGGTTAAAAGACACCAATGGACCAAATTTCACCGCAATATCTCAATAAGCTATAGGCTGCAAAACAACGCGGACATACCGACAGACAATCTTAAGTGGATTCAGAAAGCGATTCGGAATCGAAAGGAAAAGTTGTTTCTTACATACATCCGCACACACTTAATATGCACTCTTCGGGTGTCACAAGTGCTGCATAGTAACACTTTTACCAACCATAATGACCAATGAACAATGACAACAAGCGCCTCTACTAACTAGGAAAATAATTTCAATTGATCTGAATAGAAAAAAGTTCATTACTTATGGATGGAGCCGTGGCAATGATTTCGAATCTATTGTGAAAGAATTATTTAAAATCAAGCGCTCCTTCGTTTTGATTGCATTTCGAAAAGGCTTACTTAGCAAACATTTCGCTAAACACCGATAACTAACACTGATAACTAACTACTCGTTAATGTCAAAACAATGAAAGCTGAGAGAATCTTTTCAATCCTTGAGCATTTATCAGAAAGCAAACAAGGGCCAGAAGTATCCCGAAAATATTCTATAATATATCGTATCGCGGAATCGGAGTTTCTGAACTGCCCGAATAGATGGCGCAACCGCATTATCTCACGAGAATATAAAACACTTTGTCCGGATAATTCACTTACACTTCACTTCACACTACATTTACTACTACTTCTCTTTCTATGCCGAAATTCATTTTCTTCTTGCACATAATTTTATAATTTATTTATTTTTTTTTTTTTTGTGATTTTAATTTTCGTACGCATATTTTTTGCAACTAATGTGCCTGACATGACGTTGCAAAATTATTTCTTCTGATTTCTTTTATTCTGCAACTTGGTTCAAGGGTTTTTGTTTTTTTGTTTTTGTTTTTTTTAACCATCAATGGAACTTTTAGACAAGAGGATAAAGTTTTTTTTTAGGAATTCTTGATTGAATCTCCGAAAGAAATACTAGTGTGCATTATGTTCGTGCAGCTTCCAGTAGCGAATAAAAATGAAAGATTTTTTTTTTTTTTTATTTCTTTTAAGGAAAAATACACTTTTTGTTTTCTCTCTGATAAAACACAATCACACCGGAAAAATGCAATTATTGTTGCTTTTCTTGGACGTGTGCAGGGAAATCTTTTACATCATCATTTTACGCTTTACTAAACAAAAACAATAAAAACATTGCGAAATAAGTTTAACACAACTGAAAATTAAAAAAAAAAAAAAAAAAAAAAATAATTTTCGTATTTAGTACTTGTCTGGCAGCGAAACGCTAATGACAAATGCACATACATGTGTGTGCAAAATGGTTAAACAATTTTTTTTTTTTGTGCCTTTTATGATTTACGTTTGTGTCTACAACATTCGTAATACAAATTGTAAATATAAATATGTATGATCGACCAGTGAAGAGGAATTCGCTTTTTGGATACATGGGTTCCACCATTGTCGTCATCATAGCTGGCAGTTGAAGAGCGTTTCCATTTTCACAATGGCAAAGTCAGCTCGGTCCCGACTAAAGTGCTTTTTATTTGTTTATCCAATTGGTGTCCATATATATACATGTACATATACATATATGTACACATACATATATATATATATATATGAAGAGAAATTCGCTTTTTGGATACATCGGTTCTACCATTGTCGTCAATTTTTTTTTTTTCTTTTCTAAATCTATTTATTATTCCAAATCTATTCAGTCATAAACGAGATGTGTTCGCAAAAAGAAGGGAAGTCTTTATTTTTCTCGAAAACTATTTGTGTTCGTCAATATCTATTTTTTCCCCTTCCGAGTGATCTTCCTTAGATACAATACACTTGTGCCAGCGCTTTTTTCAATCCTCGAAGTACTTCTGTAATATGCGCTTTTTAGTATGGCGTTGAGCTCCTTCAGCGATGCGTCGTTTCATGGGCCTTTTCAATTTTGGCAACAGAAAAAGTCGCAGCAGGCCAAGTCGGCTGAAGACATTGGCTGAACGCTGATTACGATGTTGTTTTTGGTGAAAAAATTATATGTAAGTTGGCACAACACTGTGCTGCACCTTTCATGCCCAAAAGATTCGAAAAAGCTTTACATGGCATTAGCCAACCGATATGCCAACATCCTCAACAACTTCTCTGTACTGTTAAACATCATCTTGATTTTGAAGAGATTTTTGCCGCGAATTTTGCTCACCTTTTGCACGATATTCGCCCGATAGATCGGTTGTAAGTGTAGATACGAGTCCCATTTTCCCCAATAATGCTTTTCATGATCGACTGGTAGTCAGATATTGTAGAAATCGGAAAAAGCGCATTTTGTATTGTAAAAAACCAAGCGCTGGGGAAACACCACCACAGATGTCTTTTACAATCCTACCAAATGGTGTTATTTTTTGGTCACAATATTACGTGGGTATTATTCCTAATCAGCGTAAGATCCGTTCGCTTGCTCTGCCCGCTGCTGTTTGATTTGTCAAAATGATGGAAACTGTAGCTTGCAACGCATAACACAGGTACAAATGAATTCCGGCTGTTTATATATTTATTTTATTATATATGTGTAGTCTTTTAAAATTTATCGGAGATGAAACAACGATCGATCCAAAATCACTTCTTGGGACATAGGCAAATTTTCATCGCCTTCAAGGCTACGATTTCTTGCCCGAAATCTCGCAAATCACTTACTGCATTTCCTTTCTAGGTTATGTGTAACTCAAATGTCAGAGAACAGTTGAACTCGGCAAGTCCGTTTTATGATGCATCCATTTTTAGCAGAAATGTGTATGTGTATGTGTACACCTAATAGTAAAAATATTTATTTAAGTGCAATGCAAAAAGCGTAACCGTTTCCCATGTTCATACGCATTCACCTAAACAGATCCATAAACAGTAGTATGCGTGAGATCCAATATTAGTACGGAAGATTCGCGTTTGAAGGCTTTGGAGAAAAAAAACAGGAACTTGATCATCAACAGCTTCAAAAGTGCTTAGGGTTAATGGAAATGTATCAAAACAAGGTAAACTGATTGCCAAATTAACTAACAATATTTTGATCGTATCGCCGTATATTCTCGATGCTTATCATTTTTCCAAACTACGTCATAAAGTTAGAAAAAAGCAACCATGTGACGGCATCCCGGAGAGAGTCTGTCTGACTAGAAATGGATTTTCGGTGCTTCGGATTTTGAAGGTGTTTTTTTTCCGCTTCACAGTGTTTGCGTGGTTTTGATCGATCAAAATGTATGAGGCGATCACATGGACCCTTTCAAATTAAGTTATTGGAATCAAAAAATTAATTATTATTATCGTCATTTCAAGCGATGCAATAATGTATGCAAACAGCACATGTGTTGAGACATGTATCGATAACGGTACACGCGAGAACGAAAACTCTTGTATTTTCTTTTATTTAAAAAAACCAATTACATTTTTTATAGCGGGTGTGCTGGAGAAGATTTTACATGGCGCGAAAAAGATATCTTCTTATAAGCATCTCGCGGCTCGGAATGTGTTAATTGCCCAAGGTCAACATCCTATGACCCAATTGTGTTGAGATATTTATTTGCTTCAATTCACATCTAATCCATTGAGGTAAAATAAATGCAGCTTTGCGCTCAACTTCTATCCTATATGCTTTTCAAAAGATATCAAACGATATCTAAAGTTATATCACATCGTTGCCATATGCTCGAGCATTTCTCCATCAACTTGCGTTTAGATAATAAATTCTACCCCATGCCAATGGAAATCAATTAATTCGAGACACAATGTTACAGTAATAACTTGAAGACCTCGATATACCGATTTTCAGAGAATAACTTGAAAATATTTTATTTATTTATTTATATATTGATTTTTTTTTTTTCTTACTATAATTCCAATTGATTGACCAAAGCAATATTAAAGGGAGTCACAAAGCGAAAGTATTATCATAAATTCGAGAAACACTTATCAGAGTAAGACTTAATAACACGCATGTTACAGCAATGATTGAAAGAAAGTTGAAATTTAAAAGGCAAAGAGAGATAAGAGAGAGGGAGAGAGAGGTATAAAACGAGAAGTGAGGTTAATTATTTGATAGCTGTTCATGCGTTAGATGCGTACTTACTTATATGTGCTACTATTTGAAAACCCAAAAAAAAAAAAAAAAATTCTCATAACCAAAAAAAAAATATTGATAACCCACCAATAAGAAAAAAGAAAAACCGCATGCGTCACATAAGAATAACGTTTACATAATTTAATTATAATTTATTACAACAATAATGACAATATTGAACTGACCTAATTAAGAATTGGAAAGTAATTCGCCCAAATAAAATCTCAATATAATGATTAAGTGAAGTAAAGCCATAAAAACGATGACGGCAGGGAAGCAAGAAACAAATGTATTACGAAAATATGAACTCCAACCAACCAACCAACGTAAGCATACAACGAGGAAATAAGCTAATAAAGCAAAAAACCAATTAACGCTGCTTATGATATTAAAATTTAGAATCAGAAGAAGACGAAATGGAAATGGAAATAGAAAAAAAAAAGCCCCGTCTAGGAACGACATATGTCTCGCGAGAGAAATCTTGTAAAGTCACCATCGCTTAAGGCCAGCCTGTAAGGATAGCCAAACCATTAAAATATTACGGATAGACTAGTTTTTCACTGAAAATACCAGGATTACTTGCCGCATGAAATCTTGGAAAGGGGCTTCGGGAAAAACAGAAGAAAGAAGGATCGAATTTGCGACTTGCTTGCTATAAAGCAAAAGCTGATGGAAGGACACACACAGAAGAAGATGATCTAAGGCAGGCGTTAGGCTGCACTGAAACGAATAAAACGCTTCGCCTCGAAAGCGAATGATTATTGAATTAATTATTGATTAAATCAGCGCAAGAGAGATCATTGATCAATAACACGAATATCTTCTTCACCTATATGCACTCGAGTTCCGATGTACGGCGACATCTGCTAATGAAGATGGCTAATAATGATATGAAAATTTCAATTAAATTGCGTTGCATTTTAAAGAAAAGATCGATCAGTAACATCTGATGCGAATATGATTCTGTTTATCATTATATGAAATGTCCCACCGTCCACCCATCTTACTATAATTAATACTTGATAAATTTACGTCATCCAAACTCTAGACTCCGACTTCGGAATACCAGCTATAGCTCAACGATTCACTCGTATACAATAAATAACGTTATAGCCAAAATAGGTAGTATTCAACAGGCAACAGCTGGTCAGGTAGCAGTTTTTGAGTTCATCTCTATAGCAGAAACAATTTACATTATTTTTAGAAAGCACAATCACGATTTCAAGGGGGAAAATATACCGTCCAAACTGAGTATAGTTTAGCTTTAAAAAAGGGTTCTGATAACCCTTCTTCACCGAAACAATTTTCGGTGATTTGTTAATTCTAAACGAGGTCATATAGGCCAACATCATTGAAGCTGCTTACCTATCGCAAAACATCAAAAAAACAAAATCCTGAAAAATGATCAAAAAAAATACGGTACGTCCGGCAGGGGATCACCCGCATAAAATTATGGGCACAAGAAGACCGGTGAATAGGGCAACGTGTAGAATAGTCCAGGCCGCCTAGTAAGAAAGTCTCGATCGTCCGTCTCTCATCATAAGGGTTCCTGCGCCTGTATTTCTTGAGTGTAATCTTCTGTGGCGTGAGACCGGAAACCGTTACAATCCCAGACCATCTGACCTTGTCGCCTCTAGTAATATAATACATTATTCAATTAGACAATAGTGGCGCCGAACGTGGGGCCTGCTACACAAATATGCTTCGCTTTGACCAGATTATTAAAAGTATTACTACCTTCTGTTACACAAAATTGGGCAAAGGAGACCCATAGCCGAAATGGGTAGCGCTCTTGTATATTGTCACAAGGCGTTAGCTGCAATGACAAAATGAAGTGCGAATAGCTGCCCTTCGCCCCCAACATATGAATTTACCCAGCGGCTATTATCTGTTCGTTAATATCAAAAGGATGCCTCTCTCCCCCGGGAAAATAAGTTTGACAAACTGATGAGGCGATTCAGCAGAATTGAAGCATGATGTAAACTATAAGAATTTTGAAAAATTGTTGTATAAAGCGAACAATCAAATTGTTGGAGAAACCTTCTACTGATTTTATCGAATTTTGTCAACAAACCATATTTTTTTCTTATTTCGTCTCTAGAACTATTGACCGGTGTATAAACTAATTAACAATTAACAACTGCAAAAAATAAAATTAGAAACAGAAACGAAATAATAATAATAATAATAATAATAATACAATACCATGATGATGAGTCATACAATTTTATGATAATCTTTAAGTAAAACATTAAGTTGAGAAGAATTTAAGTTAAACTTTGATTTATTAAATGTACGCGCAATTCGAAAGGCCACGAAAACAAGAAATGGAAGGCAGATATGTATAAAAACGAGATAAGACATAATAACCATAAGAGAGCAACAAGTTGAACTATTAACAAATTTTTCTTTTTAATATCTGGAATAAACTTTAAAATAAAAATGAAAGAAAAAAAAAAAAAAGAATGAAACACAAAAAAAATTATCTTGAGGCTTACATTTTCAAATAAATAAATTTACGAATTAATAATTAATGTTTCATTGAGCAGTAAATATCAGCAGAACGTACCTGTAAATGCTCTTGAAAGCGTATGGGTAATATTTGAGTCATTTTGTGCACCTATAATCAAAATGCAACACTGTACGATGGTTAGTTAAATTATGATTATTATTGTTGTTGTTATTGCAACGGTTGAATGACAACACTACACACTACACTTTGATTACTCTCCTGGTTCTTCCTTCGCTGCCCTTTTGTTATAAGGTTTTCAGACTTTTTTTTTAATTCCTCGCGACTCTTTTTTTTTTTTTTTTTTCAAGCAATTAATAGATTTTTTAATATTTATGCGCAACAAAATTTGACGTATAAATTTATTGATTCTTTTTTATTTCCTCATGGACACGCACAAAAACAATAAGTTAAAGGAAAAATCTAAAAAACAAAATATATATACATATATATATTTATATAGATATATATATTAAAGTAAAGAAGTGATTTATTTCCCCTTAAAAAGAAAGTCATACATATAAGAGGAAGTAAAAGTTATTTAAAAAAAAAAAAAACACCTCTTCCGATATATGCCACTTTGTTTTTCTTTTTCCGCACTTATTATTATTGTTAACTTTTCACAAGGATTGAATAAAATCAAATCAGTTTTCCTTATGGCCTTAAAAAGAATTTTGAATTATTTTCCAGCCGTCAAAATGTATGAAAATCACAGTTTTATTAAATAATGTGACGCACATCAGCTAAAAACTCCCAAAAATATGACTGTCATTCTTTTTTCCTTTACTTGTTTTTTCAACATCGGCAACCGTCGTTAATAGAGAAGCGGAGAGAAAAGCTGAAGAAGAATAGTGGTAATGGTGAATTTCTTCGCTATGAAATTAATGGTGAAATACAGTAAAGTAGTTAAGATACAAATAAAAAGAAAAAAAAAACCAATCAAATAAGAATAGAAACCGGCGAGTGGTCTCTGCTAATGAAATGTTTTATGTGAACCTTAAATAACTATATCTATTTTCTCTTTTTTTTCTTTCTTAATTCTTGCTTGTTAAAAATCCTCTGCCACATAAACAAATCAAAAAATCGTATGGTGTATTATCGCATTAACAAAAATTATCTCACAATTTGAACGCCCCTTATTTTCTCAACCCGCATACTGAAAAAAAAGAACATAATATAAAGCAATTTGTAAGCAAATGCAATTGTTCGGCTTTGAGGCTTGAAAGAAAAAACGGGAACACTATATATGTAGTACTTAGAATTGCAACTGGAATTTTTTTTTTCCGATTTCTTCTATTGCAAAGTTTTCATAATTTTTTTATTTTTTACAGTTGTTTTAATTGAATTGATTGATTTTATTCTCATTATTGTTAGATGAATTTGCTTTACCCTTTTATTGTTTTGTTTTAGCTTTAAAATTTTATTTCAACTGATATTTATCTTCTTTCCAATTTATTTATTTTATTTAAAACGAGGAAAACATATTGATTTCTACGTGAACAAATGACACAGACAAAAGTGTTAAGAAAAATGATGATTTTACATAACAGTATTGCCAACAGTACAAATTTGTAAATAATTGAAAGAATTATGATTACCATAATTAGGAATAAAATTTTTAGACCGTTTTATTTAATATTCTTATTATACAAAATGTTATTAGGTGTGGCAACGAAGTTTTTGCGAAAACGAATTATGCAAAAACAATAACAAAAGTCAAAGGAAATGTTGTATGGCGCGACGAAAGACCGAAACAGATTAGGAACAAACACATAATGTGCATCTTTCTTCTTTTTTTCTTTGGTTATTCTGTTTTTGAGTTCTTTTTGCAAAAAATAAAAAAAAAAATAAAAGAAAAACAAAACTAACAAGGAAAACAAAAGTACAAACACGAGAATCAAGTTATACCAAGCAAGCCAAAGAGAGTTCTAAAGAATTAAACATTTTTATTTTAAAGTGCGAAACGAACGTTCATGTAGTAGTATACGCGAAAAAGGAGCGACCGATCGACCGCGTGCAAGCGTTTTTGTTGTATGTGTGAATATTTATAATTTAAAAGAAGTTTGGGAAAAATCAATACATATACATATATATTTATATATTTATATATATGTGTAAATTAAAATTTATTAAACTACATATTTATTAAAGAAAAAGAAAAAAATAAATACCGAATTGCACTAATAATAATTAAAAGAAGTTTTCGTGAAATTATTAAACGTTATATTTGATAGAAAAGAAGATAAAAAAAATTACAAAAAAAACAATATTCTTTTCAATATATATTTGAATATATTTAATAAAAAGGTAACTTAAAGGTATTCCTTAATACATTACACAAACGCCTTTTTATAATTTTACTTCTATTACTCATTAGTCAATCAATTATCAATAACTTCCTTGGTAGCCATTTTTAGTCTGAAAGCTCTTAAATATTTAAATAAAAAGGCAATAGCAACTGAATCTTTAAAAAAAAAACAGAATACAGACCCCTGCTCGGAGGAGTAACTCTTGCTAATATTCTATATGAACTTCTTGTTTTAGGCTCGTGCTTGTTGTTGTTCTTCTATTCATCCTCCTTTTTTTTTTTTAATTGCATTTATTTTATTTTCACAGCGCTTTTCTTCCTTTTTTTTTTTTTGTTTGTATTTGCGGTTAAATTTTGTGTTTTTCGTTAGGTTTTTATTTTTATTTTTTGTTTCTTTTTGCTTGTATTGTATCTCATTTTCACATAAAATACATTACAAGTTTTTTACTCAACCTTCTTAATTAGGCACTTTACTAACTTTTCCTCTCTTTTGGTTTATAATTGTTTACCATATTCTCTATCTTTTAGTGTTCTTGCTCGTTATGCAGCTATGCCTAAAGAGAGAAGTGTATTCATGTGAGGTTTCTGCACGGTATTTAATTTACTCCCTTTTCTGTTCTTCTCTCTCTCACTCATTCTATCTCAATCTATTTATCTCTCTTTCGCTCTCTCTAGCTCTCTTTCTCTCTCTGCTTTACTTTTATAAGAACAATAATTATGCTTATATTTTGTTTTTTGCCTTGTTTTAAAAATCACTGAATTTAACGATTTTCAATTAAACAAAGGAAAAAGAACTACACAACAAATAAAGGACGCGCGCAGTCTTTTAGCGAATCAACGGCAATTTGTGTAATTGTATGCATTCGCATAAGAATTTTGCATATTTTGTGTTAAAAGTTTTCTCCGTGAAATAACCGTTGAACCGTGTGTGTTGTGCACTTATATTCAAGTTAATAGAATAATTATTAAAAAATTATTTAAAGGCTTTTTTTTATTTTTTTAAAATTTTCAAGTTTATTGGGCAAAAAATCAATTATATAAAATTATTTAAAAAAAAAAAAATACATAAATAAAAAAAAAAGGAATTGGTCCAGGATTGCTGATTGTAAGTCAAAATTCTAATTTTCTCTAAACAAAAATCGGAAAATAAAAATAAAAAGAAAAAACAGGTAACAGGTAACAGTCGGCATTGCTTACAGTAAATTATAACGATATGTAAAACAAACTCTTATAATAGTAAATGTAGTATATATTATTTATGCCAAATTGTAGAGAAAATCTCTACTATATTTATTTTTTGTTCCGCGAAAGAAAGAGACAAAGCAAGGCGCTGGGTGATATATAGGCAAACATCTTTGCAACGTTTCTCTAAGGAATGTTAAATATAAACTTGGGCTTTTTACTCGAGTGGCTATAATTTGTAGGATGTAACAATAATATTTCGATCTCGCACATAGTCAAGTTATGGCCCAAGATAGGCACAAAATTTTTGTTCTTCAAAAGTCAGCCAATTCCAAGAACAAAGGAACACAATCGGAGGCGGCATTGAAGTGTATTTACAATTGATTGCTTAGGTTCCGGTGTAGTTGGCTATATCTTGCAAAATGTAACAATGTAATGGTAAGTGTGAACAGTGAGCAGTAAATCGTGGTCAAAATCGCATTATAATAAAGCAATCAAATCAGAATATATTTATCGCTTAATTGCTTCTTAAGTGAATCGAACTATGGATAAACTTATGTTCTGCGATAGCCTTTCAATCCTTTTCAAAGCCAAAGAAATTGAATTTTTATAAACAAAAATAATCAAAGTTATGTTATCGGCGAGTTACGAATTTAACAAAAATATCTCTTTTAGAGGCATCAAAATTAGGTAGCCTACGTCAAGCTGTATCGAATCTGTATGCAAAGAGCATAAAACACATGTTATTGAAAGTTTTTAGAACACAAGGACCAAATAAAATCGGTTCATTAAAGCTTTGATTTGAGCGGAACTGTGTGCAGACTGTCCGTCTGGAGTGTGGAGCACCTAGGAGAATAAAATTTCGTTGTTTACTCTTGTCATAAGCAAATTTCTGCTTCCTATCATTCTCAGAATAATACCAAAAATGCCGATGTCTGCTTTATAGTCGGAAAAGAACTGCCAAAAAAAAAAAATATATATATATATATATAGATGCTTTAAAGCGTTTAAAGCATTTTCCTAATTTTTTGTCATTTTGTTCAATTTAAAAAAAAAAAAATAGTGTTTTTAGGCCGAGGTTTATGAGATAAATATTTAAAAATTCTAATCAACTGCAAGCAAATCCTTGATATTGGCAACTCTTTAATTAATGTGCATGAAATAATCTCCTTTATTATATTTGCATATTTATTTAATGACTCTCTCTTTCTTTTTCTCTCTGTCATTTCGGTGGTCTCTCATTGTGAGCGTTCTTCATGTCAATGTTTCAATTCCATTTTCATTGTTTTTGTTGCCGGCGTTACTTGTTATGCTTTTATTGTTGTTTTTTCCTTTTTTTTATTTGCGCGATTGTGCAAAAATTCTTTTTATTTAATATTTTTAATTCTTACTCTCCTCCTGTGTTTGTCGGATGCTCTCTGCTTTGAAAAACTTACTTAAATTCTCTTTTTAAAGCATCTTGTGAACACCACACACTCTATTCTTTTTCGCATCTTGTCGCTAAAATGGCTTAATCAACACAGACACACACAACACATATATATATATATGTATATGTATATATATATGTACGTATGCACTATTCTTAATGTTTTTATTCCTGATGTTATTTTTAAGGGATTTCTTTTTTCATGTTTTATTAATTTTTTCTTTTTTTTTTTTTCATATATTTTGCTTGTGTACGCACCTCCTTTGTAGTATATGTATATGGTTTTTATCTGAGCACTTTGGCTTATGTGCCTGTGTTAATGTATTTTTTCAGTACAATTTTTCTCCTTTTTGTATAATTGTATTGTAAATAAAATACAACGACGGCAGCAAGACGGCAAGAACATTTTATAACAAGACTCAATATTGCTAAAGTACAGTATTCAAAATTAATATAAAGCTATAGTATAATTTTTTTTTTTTTTTTTTTTCATATTCTGTATTTTTATTACTGCTGTTGTTACTGTTGCTGTTGCTGATTTTTCTGTTTCTTTCCTATATGGTTGGTTGTTTGTTTGTTCATTCATGATGATAATGATGATGGTGATGATGATGATGATGGCCGTTGTTGGTTAATTTGCTTTTTTTAAATATTTTGTTACTTCAGTATTTGTCTGTGTGTCTTCCTTCTTGGCGTCATTTGTTGTTGAAGAGCTGAAAAATTCTATTTTTAACGATTTCTCGATCATTGTTGTTGTTGTTGCGGTTGGCAAATTTTATGAAATTATTTCTTTTGGGTTACACCACCAGCTTTAACAATCATTGTTAACATTGTTGTTGTTATTTTTTTTTTGTTTCAATTGTTTTTTTTATTAAAAAAAGAAAAGGTAATTAAATACATTTTTTTGAAATTATATTTATTATAAGCAATATTTAAAAAAGAAAAACAATTTAAGGAATTTTTTTTTATTTTTTTTTTTTACAATGCGATTCAAGAATTTTACGGATGATAAGGACATGTCAGGAAAGAGCTTGATTATAATTAGATTATCATTCAATATGTTTTGTCCCAGGCGTAAGAAAGACAAATAAAACATTCTACAAAAAAAAAAAAAAAAAAATAAAAATAATAATAATAATAAGTATTTTAGAGAAAACTATTTTTTTTTTTTGTTACGCATTCCAAAGTTTAGACGAATTTGATTGAAGAAAACTATTCAAATATTGAATTTTCTTTTTCTTCTTCTTCTTCATTTCATTTCTTGCTCTATAGGAAGCACAGTTGGAAGGAATACCATTAAACGCATACACTTCCCAATAAACGCTGTAGAGGTAAAAGTCCTGTGGAAATAATCGGGAATTATTTCCATTGTGTATATCTTCCGTTCGTTCACTTCCCCCACTTTAAATAGTATTAAAAATGACTGCTTCACAGCGTCAAGAATTTTGTGTACGTTGGAATAGTCATTTGGGTAGTATAGGTGCCGCTTTTCCTCAATTACTTGCTGGTCAACGTTTCGTTGATGTTACGTTAGCTTGCGAAGGACATCAAGTACACTGTCATCGATTGGTGTTAGCCGCCTGTTCATCATATTTTGAGAGCATCTTAGCCGAGAATCCCTGCAAGCATCCTGTTATTATACTACCGTCAGAAATAAAATTATGGGAAATTCAGGCACTGGTCGATTTCATGTACAAAGGTGAAGTCAATGTAACGCAAGCTGGTCTACCACAGTTACTAAGATGTGCCGAACAATTAAGGATACGGGGCTTATATGGTTCGGATGCTGCCTTAAATCTCAATCAGTTGAAGGCTTTGTCACAAAAGGTTTCTACAGCGGGAGTGAATAATGTCATGCAAACACAATCATTAAACACTGCGGATAGTGTTGATGAGGATACAGCAACCAGTTCAACGATAACATCACAAATTAATCAGAATCTAACATCAGTCTCAAATGCCGCCACTGCCGCCGTTTTAGCGGAACAGTATATAAAAAAGGAACCCATGTCTACGCCTAGTACAACACCGCCCAATGCAACTGTTATAACAACGGCAACTACAAATAAAATATTGCAACAACAACAACAACAACAATTAAATAGTGCTGCTGCTCTTGCGGCCATGATGGCGAATGCGAATGCGTCCGCCTCGAATCTGCCCTCAGCGGACGATGACGATTCCGGTGATGATTCCAATTCAAACAATTACGAGCAATACGAAATGGTGGCGGCGGCAGCAGCGGCCCTCAATCAAACGAACAACGCGCAGAAATTACAACAAAAACAGCAGCAACAACAACAGCAGCAACAACAACAACAACAGCAGCAGCAACAACTTCAGCAACATCATTTAGATTCCACTGTAGAAGAAGATCATAATTACACTGCTCACGATGAAGATGATAGTTTTGGTACGAGTACGGGAGCAATGGTAATGGATCAGGATAGTGTAGCCGCTATGCAAAATTCTTCGATCGAGGGTGGCGGATCCATGAAACGTGTTAGGCGTTCCGAAGCCTCTCTAGCTCAGGCAGCAAAATGCGTTTCGAAGGGACAAACTTTCCAAACTGTAAGCAATATATTCAATATACCCGTTTCCACGATACGTTTCTATATGGCACGGAAGGGCATACTGCCGAAACGTAAACGCGGGCGTGGCGCTTCCTCAAATATGGGTGTAAATATATCGGGAGCGGTAACCGCATCGAATGTAGCGGCTGTAATGTCTCAGGCTTTGGCTCAAATTAAAGGCGAAAGTGATAATAGTAATAATGCGCATTTACCCGATAATCCGTATAATAACAGCATGAGCTATAAACTGGAACCGGGTACAGCCCATATGATTTAAAATTATTAACAAAAAGACTAAGGTAAGGCAGTTAAGTGATGATGGCGGCAGCTTTCTCCCCATATTCCAACCTCAACACCCAACTCCCTCGCCCCCATTCCCCCATTCCCGCCCGCCTGTCTTTATTAGGTAAGCGAACACAAAGAGTTGTGAATTGTTAACGAGATAACAATTTTACAGATATTTTTGTATAAACACAAGCAGGCAGAAGCAGGTTACCTTTCAGAAAATATCTAAGTGAAAAGTGAGGTTAGACTAAGTAAGTAAGTAAGTAAGTAAGTATTCATATAAAACAAAACAAAAAAAAAATAATAATAATAATAAGAGAAAAAATAAATAAATAAATAAATAAATAAAAAATTTTCAATTAATGGATCATCAAAAAAAAAAAAAAAAAAAAAAAAAAAAACATTATTGTATATGAAAAAATGCGCGCATATGTTCTTCATATAATAATTAATTTGATTGAGGTGAACCTTCTTCTGGCCATAAATTGCAAAAGCACTCTGTATAAATTAAAAGTAAATAATTCAATGAATTTAAGTACGTACTTTCTTGTAATTTTAATGCCATTAAAATAGTCATTTCTGTAGATTTGCTTTCAGTTTTAAACTAAACTAAACATCACCTTATCGCAAATGCTTATACAATACTCATCATCAACTAATTAATTGATAAATTTTTAATTATTTATAATAAGCAACTCAGTCAGTATACCTATATATGTGTGTATAATACATGTGTATGTGCATGTAAATTTCAGTTAGATTTTAAAGTAAGTTTTCGAAAAATTTTCTATATAAGAATTTTGTTCCTTTGACTACAGAAACAAACGATTCGCGTATTGGGTTCTGTTCAGTTGTGAGCTAACCGATAAAGAATCCGATCATAATCATGCTTTTATTTATACGAAGCATCAGAAATCCCAATAAAGCGACATATATTCTTGATCAGCATCAAATTGTAAAACGATTTAACCATGTCCGTCTGTCCATCTGACCGTCTTGGCAGAAACCATTGAAAGTTCTTGCACGCCGGTTGGTACTGAAAATGGACCAAATTGATCGAAGGACACGCCCATAGCACCATATAAACTGAGAAAATCTCTGTTTTTCGAAAAGGAATAAAAAATTGGGGTTTCACTCATTGTTCATAAACTGTACCAGATACAAATACAAAAATTTGCAAGCATATTTTATGGGCCCACGCCCACCCATTTATGATCATTATATAAAAATTTAATTTTCGTTCAATATCTTTATAACGCGCAGAAACAGGCTTCGAAAGCCCTATAAAGCATACAAATTTTTGGCCAGTTACTAACCTTGGATCCACCAAAACCTGTCCGCCTATTCGTCTGTCCATCTGTCCGTTTGCGTATCTTTGTAGTATTTGTGGTAAACATTCTCGCGTTAGTGAAATGTAGATATCGCCTACAAATTGTCCAAAAGAATTTGAAATTGACCTAAACTTTGCAAAGGACTCGCTTACAACGCCTGCATATCTCTACGACAAAAACTTTCATTGTAAAAATATGAAAAAAATCAGACGCTCCCACTCCACAGTATAAAGCGTGAGTGAGGATTTGTTCTTTTACTTCGTTTGTCTTCTTTCGGGGTAAACGATGATTGGGATGAAAGATTCGGTCCCGGCGGAATTTAGTTTTCTCATTTGTGTGTGTGCTTTTTTTTTTTTAGCGAGGGCTTCTTGTTAAATAGATGTATGTACATGAAATTATAGATTTTTAATTACTGTGTCTGGCGTCCATTTTGATTCGGTCTGTTAGCCATCAACTGCGAGTGTATATGTGAGGGTTAATAGTAAAGCTCTTTTTCTTTTCTTGGCAACGACTTTATGCATTACCGGTACTTGTTGGTCTTCTTCCAAAAAAATACGATGGAAGATGATATCCTTATTCACCAGCGTTGCAGCGGTGCAGCGATCGTTAACGTACACGTACACATATATTTTGCGCTTTCTGTGGTTAAAAGGACGTGTTTAAAAGATTAGGTTTAAATTTCTCATAAAAGTATTAAAATAAAGCAGCTTAAAAATCTTGAATAAAACAAATTTAGAAAAAAAAATAAAAATAAAATTAAAAAATAAAATTAAAAATAAAAATTAGGAACCCCTAAGTGAAATTTGAATACCCACCTTCCTATCGAGTTATTTGTTAGTAAAAACTATATTTTTTATTTTTTTCTTTCCTTAAGGGGAATGTTAATTGTCCGCTAGAGACTAATAAAATAGGCAGACAGTAGTCTCACCTCTACAATAATGCAGTAACAAATATATTTGTGCTGTCGTCCAAAAAAGAAGTTGATATTTATTTTATACCTTAAAGAATGAACGCATTTCAAGAACGACTTCGTGTTTATGGTTAAAGAAAACGAAGACCGTAAAAATTACGATCAAAACATTTTTCCGTGTGCCCTGAATGAAATTAAATCATGAAGAAGAAGGCAAAGACAAGAGAAATTGAATTCGGGAGAGTACGTTAAATATTAAATTAAATGGATTTCTTATTAGATTCAATTCAATACAAATCATATTCGAAAGTGCTGCTGCCTAATAATAATTAAAAAAAAAAAAAAAAAATTGAAAAGAAAATCCGTCTATTCAAACTTTCCTTTGATTTTTGCGCATTGTTTCAGCTTTAATACACATATTCGAGGCGTGCTTGCAAACGGACCGAAGGAATCCATCTTGAAATTGGTAATGATCTGTTCGATTTTATTAAGAGATTTGTACCAGGTATTAAGCTTTCATGACTTTAGGAATTCTACATGACATATATGCAGACAAAGTAAATAGATCCCGTTAAATTAATTCATGCTATAAACATAAACGCTATCTAAAGAGATACATATATATATATATCATATATATACATATATATATATATATATATATATGTCGTGAAATTAATATTGTAATCCTATCCCCCGGTGGTGGGTAGAAGTATTGGCTTAAAAAAAAAAAAAAAAAAAAGTATTATTATTGTAATAAATCTAGCTTTTTTTTTTTTAAATATATGTAAAATAACATTATGAGAAAAAATTACATATTTATTATATAAGTACAAAATTTGAAATTTCTTTTAGTTTTACGTAATGCTTTTAAAATGAGAAAACTGACTGTTTTTAAAATAATTTTAATTTTCTAAATATTTTTTTAAAATGTATTTAAATAATTACTTTGACAGTACAATTTGTGCAACACAAATTTAAAAATATAATTTTTTTTTTTTTCTATTTAATCATTATTATAAGTTTTTTTAAGGTGTAAACAAAAGACTTGAAAATTTTTTTTCGAAATGCCATTTATTTTTAATTTACATAAGGAAATAATAATTTTTAAGCCCCGGATGGGGGGAAATATAAAATTGTGTATACCTCGTAATATTTGCCAGATTCATAAACCCGCTCATACGTGCAAGCACATTCCCAAAAAAACACACACACACATACCCACGCACACGCAGACAAACAGACAGATGGACAGACAATTAGACCGACAGACAGAGAGATGGATAGACAGATCTATTTAGCGAGCGTCTATCGGGAAAAACAGATGAAAATTCGATTAAAATATTGTCCGCCATACATAAAAATTAATTCGTAACAAAAACCGAATAAATTTGAAAAAAGAAAACAAATATTTAATGACAAAAAAAAATTAAATCTAAAATCAATTCTTCACAACAATTTCTTTACCTCTATCTCTTTGCAAGTTTCGTTAACTCATTTTCATCCACTCGAACAGACAGACAGACCGGCAGACAGACATACTTGGAAAGTGTTTCCGTCTGCCGACAAAAATAAATGAAAATTTGACTAAAACATTGGTCGCTATATATATATGAATATGAAAAAATTTTAAAATAAAAAGCAAATATTTAACACAAACACAAATTGTGCCTAAAATCCTTTCTCTACATTAACACTTATGGTAGAGGGTATATTAAATTTGTGCGGACCTATACAATATGCAGAAGGGCTTAAGATACGCCCGCCTCTTATTATACCGATCGATTCAGAAAATCATTCTAAGCCTGTCTGGCTATGTAAGTTTGTGTTGAAGCTACAATTCACAATATTTGAGGTAATTTGGTCGAATTTGGTGCACTGCCGTGCTTTCAACCAAATTGAAAATGGTTCGGATCGGCTCACTTTTTCGAACGATATTCTTATAGCGCCCTATTTTAAAAAGTCGATATATGGAAAAAATTTGCAATTTTCAAAATTTCTCGACAAAAGTGGCCAAGTACTAGTACGTCAACATTTTAAATTGGCGTGAAAACTTTGAACTGGCCGGGGCAAAGGTTTTGAACCCGCTCTCGCATAATCGACCCTACGAAAACTGAATCTTTATGCGGTAAAAAGGCCTAATTGTTAATATTTCATGGTGAAAATTAGTTCATAATAGTAAATTGACATAGAGATCAGCTTTACCGAATTTGGACAACGTAGATCTTTTTTGCATATAAGGATTCCTCCAATATGCGGGCATTCACGAAACGCACACCTTTACATGAAAATAATGTGTGGCCTTTGGTGTATTATTACCAAAACGAGAGAATAATTGTGTTTGGCGAAATGGGTATAGTGTATGTAATAGCCAACCTGACCCCACTACAATCTTCTTACTTGTTTTTCTCAGAACATAGAAATAAATGGGTCATGGGCCATCTTCGTAATGTCAATAAGTTTCGCTCTTTTATTCTTTTCTATTTTCTTGCCTTTCGCTTAGTCGATAGATCGATGAACTCTGGATCTCGCAGTGAGGTGTGGCCCACTTCGAAATCGGTTTGTTTTGATCTTCTTCTTAAGCATTAATCAATAAAAGTGATTTTAGTTGATGATGTCGTTTCAAAAATTTCCCCTTTAAGCTGATCGGTATTTGAAATACTTGTCAAGCTTTGACTTTTCATTAGCTTAAGTAGCAAGCTGTCACAAATTTCGTAAAATACTTGAGCCAGGTCGATATCGATTACGTCCGATGTTTTTAATGAGCTAATTAAACGCCAGTTGAAATCAATTAAATCCCCGATTTAATGGGCATTAGATCGAAAGATCACTTGTGACAATAAACAAAGAAAGTTGAAAAGCAAATTCTTGATAACTCTTCTGTACGATGGCATACTTTTAGGAAATAACAAAATCATGTTTTAATATCTATATTGATTCGAAACTGACTCCTCCTGACGAAACTCACTCCTCTTCATAAATAATTTCTTAAAGTATTGCTATATAATTGCGTTTTTGCTCAATATATTTAACGTATATGCGAGAAGAGAAGAGAAAAATGCGAAGAAGAGAGAAGTAATTCGAAAAGCATTCTAAGAAACTTTCGCAGAGTAATATCTCACTTTTGTTTACTTCGTATATACGCCCAAGTCTTTTTTTACACGGTAAGTAGATTCCTTAGAAAAGCGTGTAAAACAATGCATCCGACATATCGTAAAGTTGTGCATATGTTTAACACAACTTTAAAAAATCGTGTAAAATGAAAAAATTCCAATTTTTCTAAAAAAAAAAAAAAAAACCGAAAACAAAACAACTCATTTTTTTATTGTAAAAAATGAAAATTCATTTCGTAAGCGCATTATAAGTCAAAATAAATTTTTATAAGTCAAAATAAATTATCGGTGTGTAGTGAGGAATAAAAAGTTTCCTATCATTTTATCTTCTGCTAATTATTTCTTTCGAAGGACTCGAACAAATTTATCACTTGATGAGCGTGTGTCCAATTTTCTCAATTCTTTAAATTTCAAATAAGATTTATTTTACGCATTGTACTCTGGTCTTTAACGAGCTCTGTCTGTCCGAAAATCGCCTATTTTTACTACCGAATCCGAGTGCATTTAAAAACATGCAAAAAAATATGGTTCATACAACAGGGAAACGTGCACATTATGGAGACCGTATGAATCAAGTGCCTACCAAACGGCGACGCCGGAAACAATATGGAAAAGCTGATAACGTGTCGCGCAACGGGGCAGCTGGTACTATCTGTCTGACGGCTTGTGACGGTTTAACTTCTTCAAGTCCGAGCAGTGATTTTCTTAAGGAACCTCAATTAACTCAATTTGCCGATGCAGGCTTGTCGACAATATCGCCCACCCAATTGTCACAAAGTATAAGTGATGAGATCGACAGACTGCGCAGATGCAAACAATTGTCATCCTCCATGCGCGCTGTCGAGCGTATGCAAGACTCGGAGTCTGGTAGCTCAGATATGGATGTCGAATGGCAGCCGCAACGTCCCGACAGCTCTGAAGAAGTATTATTTACGTTTAAAGATGTGCAATTAATTTGTGAACGTGTGCTAAAAGAGCATGAAGATGAAATGCGAGAAAAATATGATGCGGTTCTGAACAACAAACTTGCCGAGCAATACGTTTGTTGTTTAAAATTTACGCACGAGCAATTGTCATCTTTTAATTCTATCGGCGCGGCGCCATCACTGTCACAGTAAAAGCAAAAAAGAAAAAAAAAATAGCACAGAATTCTCTTTCTTTCGTATTTTTATACATTCCTTGAATTTATGCAATTTTTTTTTAAATTTATTGCAAGCAAATAAAAATTTTTAATAATTAAACAACACCTTAATATACCTGCAGGTAAATCATTAAAATTTGAATTGTGTATAACCAAAGGCCAACAAGATACTGTGTACTACCACTAAACACTTAACAACAACTAACAAATGCTCCAAATTATAAAAAATAAAAACACATTTACTACTAAATTATAATTAATTATAAAATGTAAAAATTTTAATTGAATTAATGAATAAAAATCAATTTCGCACCTATTCATCGATGCTTGGTGGTAACAGGCACGCACGAACAGGCATAACAGGCATTACGAACGAGACACGATCAACAAATGAGTGGCAATATTGCTATTAATTATTGCATCTTCTTACAAGCTGAACATATAATAAAATGTTGTTTTCAAGTTTTAGGTATAGCGAGACAAGCAAATAAGAAAAAAATGGATCTTAAAATTCGGATACTCCCCGTCGTAGACCAAGTCAGTAACAAAGTCAAAAATGTTATTAAAGAAAAAAAAAAAAAGAAAAAAGTATTTTTTTGGATTCGTGTAAAAAAGTGTATTTGCTCTTCTCGGTGAACCGCGTAAAAAAGACCGTGTAAAAAAAAACTTTTGTGTATATATTTATTCATAATTTCCAGGCGATCTCTCTCACTCACATGTGAAAAGCGTGCCAATGGTAGCTATTTTAACTTTAAGGTTGAATGGGCTTATATCCCAGTTTTGAAATTTTCCACACTAAAACACACACACACGGACAAAAGGACAAACCCTCACGTATTACTTATAAAATAAACATAAATAAAAAAGAGACAGCAACACAAGGCCATAGTCTGTTCATTACTTCCTTTCATGCAGAATTTTAAACTTAGAAGTAAAGAAAACCTGATTCCATAGTTAATATATATATATATATATTGTAAGTGTAAAATATAATTAATAAATGATTCCTTTAAGACGATAAACTTTGTGTTTAATTTTACTTTTTTTTTTTTTTAATTTTAAACTATTTCTTATAATATTTAATAACATTGATGTTATAAACCATATGCATAATACAGAAATTATATATATATATTGATATATATATATTGTAAAAAATTAATTAGAAAACAACAAATAAAATTGTATAAAATAATTACATATAAGAATTTCAAATATTTTCAATAAAAATATTGATTTACAGTAAAATTAAATGAAATAATAAATAATTGAATTAATATTTTATACCCTATATCACGCTTGTCATGCGACATCGAGACGGACTCGAGATAGACTAACTTTTTATTATAACTATCGATTCAGAAATACTTGCTTGTCTGTCTGTCTGGTCGTCCGTCCATCTGTTGGTCTAATATTCTCGCGTCCAACCTAAAGTCCGTAATTTTTCAGATATTTCTATGAAATTTAATACACTGGCGTGTTTTAGTCCAAAAACGAACGCTCTTGAAAATGATACGGATCAGACCACTTCTTCCTCCTCATCTCATACCTTCTAAGCAGCGAGATTGCCGAAACTTCAGTTCGTTAGTGAAAATGTTTCACTACAAAACTTAATATTAAATCCAAGTCCTTGTGTAAAATATATCATCGCAGAGTGGCCCTATAATACTTTCTTTACTCCTCTTTTCGTGGCTAAAGAATCGCGTACCTCATATGGATATATGGACCACGCAGCATATTTGAGGTTATATTTTCAAATTTTATTGAAAAGCTCGACAGTGAATTGAACTGTAGAAAAATAGGAAATACTAAGCTACACAACGCTTTAGTTCGATGGTTTTGACCTTCCTCTATCTACAGCGCTCTGGAGCGCTCAAAAGTCCTCTTCTTCCAAATTCGATACCCTTGTTGTTTATTTGAGGGGTGTTATTACCGTGGAATTCTAAAAATGTCGTGGGCAGATCGCATATCCAATGTTGAAATTCTGAGCAGAATAAACTCTGAGCGCGTGCTGCTAAGGTATATTAAAAAGCAAAAAATTGTGTATTTTGGACACATGGTACGTGGAGAAAAATATGAACTCCGAGGTAATAGGCAACAACTTAGGCAATAATATTATGCAAAACAATGTGATCATCTATATCCAGTAATGGATAGGTAGTAAAAGAAAAAGAAGATCAAAATACATGCGATCACCTGCTAAATAAAATTTAGGACTACGTAATCGGGCTTATCCTTTACTATCGCTCATTTATCAGTAGACATACATTAAAAGACTTACCAATATATAACGGGATCCAACAGTAAATCTTCCGACTTGACTTTAACACATCTGTCTCGATTGATGCTTCGCAGAAAAGAGACCGAACAGAAATCTTAAATTCACTTCTTCTTCTATTTGAAACCGGAAGTTCGAACTTAGTCAAATTAATCATATCTGAATTCGAGATCAACTGACACTGATATCGAGCCCATCCAAATATTCTGTCTGGCTAAACGTTACACCATAGATTTTATGAGAGAAATACGTGAAATACTTGTTCTAACTTATACTACGTGTTACATCGTTATATACAACAAATGCGTCACATATACAGGGACTACCATAGCAATTAGAGTATGTGGCATCACATTTTCCATCTCAGACGACGTACATGCTATAGCTTGTATATAAGAGAAAATATTAGAAAAAGGGCCAATAAAAGACTCTGATCGCTTTCTTTTGAAACCTACGCAATTTAAAGGCGCTCTTTTTGCTTTTACAACACCGAAAAACAAAATGCAGGCTTAATAAGATTTAAGTTCTTTTATCACATTACAGTTTTTTTTTCATTCAAAAATAATTTTTATAAAAGAGACCAACGATCTATAAATTACTGCGATTATCCACGAACGCGCGAGAGTAATATGAATAGCGTAGGGGTTAGTGTTGAAAAGAGGATAAATTTCTCATATAGAGATTACATTCTGTAATGTGGCGCAAATTGCAACAATCTAAATTAATCGTAAATATTACTAGGGTCCAAAAAAAGAACGTTGTGCTCACACTGCATGGTTTTTATACTATAGACGCTTTCAACTAAAGTTCTCCGTACATATTTAATGATAATGCTTCATTTTCTAACACTACGTACATATGCAAATTAAAATCTTACTTTTTTTGAAAGTTTGTTTATGCAGTCATCGCATTAACCACCAGTTATTGAAATTCATTACGATTCAATGCAATTTTTAAACAAATAATATTTAAATTAATTAAATTCTCGTCATTTCATATTATATTAGTTTGGAAAAGAAACGTGAGATGTCGAAGAATAGCAGCGGACGGTTTACGATTTTCATTATCGAGCTAACTCGACATCGATTTTGCGCTTTGGGTTGTTGGTTCTCGTTAACGAACATTCGTTGATGCTACTTGATAGCGTAGGAATGTCTGCTCGATACCGAACCTAAAATGCCATATTTTAAATAGAAAGCAAAATACTTATCGAGTTTCCCGTTCAAAAAGGAAATAAAAAAAAATATTGTCATGAAATCAACTATTTGGCAAAATTAGTGGACATGGAAAGATTACATAATCTCAGAAGCTCTAAAATGTACGGAAAATAATAAAATTAATTATATTCAATTGTTTTACCTGTTAATGCCATAAAATTTGCAAAAAGATAAATGAATATGGAACTAACAAATAACGAAAATGCATGAGTGATAAAGAGGTGGAAGTAAATCGAACTTAGAATCTGTACCAAAAGGTGATGTGCGATTAATGAAAGAGTTACTATGCGCCTGATGAATTTGGTGAAGGAGAAGAATTTTTTCACGACCAATCTATGCGTACTGGAATCTATTTTTCGAAAAGCTAAACCTTCCTATTTTTTCATACAAATGCAATAAGCCATTCCTTGTAAATAAATAATTACCACTTATCAACACTAGTCAGCAACAGCTGTTGAATTAAATTAAACAACTGGCTATATTGTTTACAGTAAATACTTTTTATTTACATTTCGGGGTGGGAAGTCAATTTTCAATAATATATTTTAAATAATATACAAAAGAGAAGATGTTACGAAATCCCGGAATCTTGATTAAATTTAATGAATTATCTGGAAAACGATTGTTCCACCGTGAGAATTGTCTTGTGTACGCAAAAAATGCAAGCGTCTTGAAGCAAGGAAAGATTCTGGGGAAACTTTACGGTAATCGTATGCAAGGCAGTAAAAAGAAGTGGTTTCCTTCTACACCTGAATCGACAGACTCTATATTGAAGAGTTCACAATTTGGAAAATCACGTGCAGGTAGTAAGATTAATATCAGGCGTATGGCGGTATTGAATAAACTTTTTATGGAGTATATAACTGATCTAATGGCTACTGGAGAGATTTCCGAAACTGTATTAGGCAAAAGTTTGCAAATCTCCAGAGTGAAAATCTCGCCCGATTTTGGTTTTATTAGTGTGTACTGGATAACCACTGGCGATATGATACGCGATGCTATGTTGGAAATGGAATTAAAACAATGTAGCGGCGTGCTAAGACATCAACTATCGCAACTTGATTTAATGGGCGTGGTACCACGTATTAAATTTGTTAAAGATAAACTTTGCAACAATATGTTTGAAGTAGAAGCTATACTTAAAACCATAGATTTTGGCGAAGGTGAGGATGAGCAAATGCAAGAACACCAAAATATAATAAAGCAAAGTTTGGAAGAGAATTTTTATTGCATAAAAAGGGAAGATGAAGTAAATAAGAGAGACACCGCCAAAGAAGATGCAACTGAACAAACACTTTTACTCGCGTGTCAACCAATGGTGCCAACAATGCGTCATGACGTCTTAGGTCTGGATCACAAAAACATTATGATGAAAATTTTGACAAAAATGCGGAAATCTAAATACGCCTGGGAGTTGCACCAGCAACACGCCGGCATAGAAAAAAGTAACGCTTCTATATCGCAAGATTGTCATAATAAGAAGTCGCTTGACGCAACAGTGGATTCAGAGAAATTCGAAGAATTCCTGGCTAAACGACGAGCTGCAAAAAACACTCCTGAACGTAAGAAATACGTAGATCAACGCATTGATTCCTTTAGCGATCAGATGGATGATTACGCACTTTCGGTAATGCCAGAAACGCTAAGGAAACTGTACGAGGCCGAAGACTATTTACCAGAAGATGTTGAAGAGAAGAAATGATATTTGAAAATCTTCCCAACTCCCTGTTATATATGCATACTTGTAAATAAAAAGAACTGGTTTTAACGTACAAAAAACTTGTTTCCTTGTTTCTATTTTATTTCATAGAAATAAAATTTTTCTCTTAAATATTTTAAATACATTCTATAAAATGAATTAAATTTTAACGTAAGGTCTCGGGAACGGTAACTTCTGGATTTGCTGATTGATTAAATAAAAGATGATGATGAAGGGGAACCCGGTTGTAGAAGCTGAAACAAAAAGTATTAACTGATACACTTCAGATTGATAGGCGTAAAAATACGATTGGATTTAATTTAAATAGTCAGAGTAAAACTTATAGTTCATCAATAATACAACAGTCGAAAGATGGTGTAAAGTTTAATCATCATGAACTAATAAAGAGTTTGTCCATTACATATAAGTTTGGACGCAAGCAGCGAAAAAAACTCAAATTTAAATTCTCTACATAAATCCGAAATAAAAAATATAGATTAGAGAATTGGCAGTTAGATATTTATAAAAAAAGAATTATTTGCCGCCTGATTTAAATTATGCCTGCAATTATTTTTGTTTTCATTTTATCAATTACCTTAACAAGTTTTCTCTACGTTAATTGTTCAATGTCACACAGTAAAGAGTCACAGATGCGCTCATTCCCGCTATCATCTCTTAATCGAATAGAGCGAAGCCCATATCTTCATCTGATTCAGACTCTTCTTTTTCTTCCTTCTTCGGTTCCTCTTTTTTGGCGCCGGCTGCACTATCCCCACCAGCCGCTGGAGCTGCGGCAACTGCTGCTACGCCACCACCTACCGGCATTGATGAGAGTTTCTCGCGGCCATTTTTAATTAATTCTTCAATGTTTTTGCCATTTAATTCAGCCACCACTGCCGATAACCGTTTGCTATCAGCTTCAATACCCACCGAACTTAAAATTTTCTCGATATCGGCATTTTTTGGATTCTCCAAACCGCCAAGAACAGCTAACATATATGCAGCCACGTAACGCATGCTGTTTTATAGAAGAAATGAAACAATTTATTTAACGAATTGCCAATCCATTAATATCTTTATCATCATAAATATATTGCTTTTAAATTTATGTAATTATCTTTCTCCATCATTAATGAAAAAGGATATTTTGACATCTTTTAGATAACTTTACATACTTTTAAGCCTTAATAATTGACACGAAACGTGTACAGCACTTTTCAACTTGGAAAAAAAAACACAACTTTCGCTTATAAACTTTGTAAGTAAAAGAACTGCTTGTTGTGTTTGACATTGTGATGAAACTTCCGTTTTTTGACATATACTAATGCCTCTTACAAACGCAAGACAGAGTTGTTAAATGTATATAATTGCAATATAAAAAACAAAACTATTAGGGGTCGACACAACGAGGCGTTATTCCTATTTTCTGGTGGTACTTTATTTTTACCGACTTTTTACAAAATTTTGTGGGAATTGACAAATCATATGGTTTTAATAAAACAAAAAAAGAAAAAAAAGCACTAGAAAAAATAAAGGCAATTTGTAAATTATTTATCTTATTTATATTTTACGTCATTTACAATATGGGCTTAGGCTCATATTTTATAAGAATGGAAAAAGAAGCAATAAAGTCCATTTATTTTAAAGTTGAGACATATACAAATTGCTTCTTAGAAAGTGACAAGTAATAGTTTTTAAATTATGAATTAATAATACCCAAAAATATATCTGCATATACGTAACCTCCTTATCACTAATAAGTGAAGAAGCGTATTTACCTTTATACCAATCTTCTTATTGTTGTTTTTTACAAATATGTTGTTTACGTTTAGGTTGATTTCTTTATTTTTATTTGTAAAAGCATTTTTATTTACATTTTCTTCTAAAACAATATGGTAGCGCGGCTGCTTATTTTATTTATCACTTGGGAGTTTGTAACTCAAAAACGAAGATGCCACCTCATTGTGTCAGTGCCATTATTCAATACTTCTTGGTACGACATACTCATCAATGTTGTTCATGTGATAAAAAATATTACTTTGATATTCCACCAATGTTAAGACGAGTAGCGAATTGAAACATATCAAATCCTAGTACACTGACCACTCCGATGTTTCGAAACAGGTAGAGGAGCTGTGTGGTGGGTTTTCACAACGGATTTGAGTAGATTTTTGATCTTATTTAATATAAGTAGGATATAAATGTTTGGTAAACGGTCTTTCAAAAACATAATTTAATCAGATCAAGTCAATTCTAAACTTGAACTTTTCGTCGCAATTTTTAAGATTTGGAAATATGTTAGCATTTATTAGTAACTAACGCTATACCTATTACTGACATCAATATTTTTAACCGAACTACTCGTTTTTTATAATGTGATTGTACAGTTCGGTAAATTAGGTATAAGTACAATAAATTTGAGCGAGAAGAAAAAAAAGAAAAGAAACTGAGTTTTATACTAATAGTTTATCTAATTCGTGAATGTAGTTCACATAACACTCACAGGTTAGGCATCGATTCCAAATTTAACATCGAAATGCGATGCCAATAAGGGAAAGTTACATAAAAGAGAACACATAAGTCTGGAATGACTTTATTTGACAACAGAATAATATACGTTTTTAATAAATATGCTGAAGTGAGAAACGTATAATTGAACATGAAAACATTGTTCCCCCTATTCACGCTGATCGAGAATGTATTCATATATTCGGGCGTTTAGCAAGTAAAAGACATCGTAATAGGGAAAAAGTTTGTTAACAATAAATACAAAATCAGAGATGTTACCATTTTATAGCTCATTTTGCAAACTTCCATGCAAAAAGACTTTGGTAAACGAATAGTGGCATTACTGTTGTTTGGTCATCTGCTTAAAGAAAACAGAAAATTTTTTACATAAAACTCATGGCAAAAGTTTATTTTGATAAAGTCTACAATAATTTATAGATAATTTAAGCGAAAAGATTGATACTTATTTTAAATAAATTATTGAACAAGTGCTATTTGATGAAATAATGTCTTTTAACACGCGGAACGCTAATAATATACGCGATGATTTTACTAGTAATAATATAACGGGAGGTAATGGTAGCGGTGGGATTAGTGGTATTTTACGTAAAGTGTCTGGCCCGACCGCCGGTAATACTTCTTCCATCGTTTCTTCAGCAACAACAACAACAACAGCAACAACCATTAATATTAATGTAAATCAAAATGAATCGCGTCAAGTCGATTTATTGGTTTTTGGTTATGCCTGTAAAGTGTTTCGTGACGATGTCAAAGCATTGGATATCGATCAGGGGAAACATTTAATACCATGGATGGGCGATCATAATCTTAAAATTGACAGGTTAATAATTGTTATATAGTACACGTATACGCATATATAGAAAACTATTCATAAAACATATCTGAATGTGCATTTAATTCAATTTTCACAGTTTAAGAAAAGTTTAAAAGCAGATAAATTTTTTGGGTAATTATCGATTATGTAGATGTAAAAATATTAAAGGTATTGTTCGCGTGATCTTGATTTCGTGAAAGTTCTTTTGGAGATGAAAACCAAACATGCCTTTAGCTTTGCTTTGCCTTGCATTCTGGCGAATTAATCCTTAACAAATTTTTTATATTTGAAATAACTTGAAAATTTTCAGAAAAATTGAAAGTCAATTTCTCAGAAAGAAGTAAATTTTGCAAATTTTATAAAAAAATTTTTTTTTGATAGCGAATTGGTGTTAAAATACAAAAAAAAATTATTTTGTCTCTTAATTTATTATGAATATACAGAGAACCTCCGATTACCTCATAAACTCATAAATAATAAGTCATTTGTTTGATAGCATTCCGCTTGAAACTAATGCAAAATGAAATTAAATCCCATTTCATAATATATATAAAATCTAACAGACAATGTTAGTTAAATTTGGCTCTTAGATGGAGTGTCTTTCATACCCATCATCGTTTTGCTGTTCTGAAACGATATACGATTTACAATTTGAATATGAAGCGAGATTCCATTAACATACTATACGTTACACAATATATTTTTACACAATTTTTCAGCATCTCGTTGGTAATTATATAAATTAAAAACTACATTTATATACACAGTATTGTTTACATTTGATTTTTCAGTAATTGTAGGCCACACCTTAAAGCGATTTAGCTGATTTACAACCTGCCCACAAAGTATATTACAATTAAACAAAATGCAAGTTTAAACCCAATGGCATAGAACAAGTTTTCATTCAAGCAAATTTCCCGATAGAACACAAGCTAGGATATCCAAATCGTTTTCACATCTTATCCCGATCAGTATTATACGTTGTTTATGGAAATCTTTCACACATTTATTCTATTTGTTACTCGCATTTACTATACCTGTACTAGTGATAGGTATAGAGACTGCAATTATAGTTAATACTTGCTACTGCAAGCAGATGGAGGATAAGGGGAAGAACAGGAAAGATGTAAAGGGCCCAATTCTATGATAACCGTGGTATTTTAGTGATTTAACTCTTGGTTAACATATTTCCGTAGCTAGATAGTTTATTGCTGCTCTCTTTAGATAACTGTTTGTAATTAGTTTTCCTCTTGTTTAAAAAGAACATACGAACATGGAAGACAAGTCTATGCTGATAACAAAATTGTAAGGTTGGAAATTCCTCACCAGGCTCTGAGCTTCTTGCCAAATACTACAAGTTTTTTTGCAACACTCAGTACTTGGGATATTTGCGAGCTCTTGGTCCTTCACCTGATCCTTATGTTGCGAAATAACATGACTTCTGTTCGATTTACTCACTGCTTTTTTCATCATTCTCAACAAATCATATGAAAATAGGCCTTTCAAGGATTATCGTGCTTAAATCTTCTCCCTTCGGCCTCTAAAATTTTCGATTTAGAAACCATTTTCTGGTCATTTGCTGACTAGAAAAAGTAACATGAAGTTAGGAGCTAAGTTGTACCTTACACCACTTGCGGTACAGGGTGTATTAAGCTTTTACTTACGGTTGCGAAATTCAGAAGAACTTGAGATAGACCTTCGCCTTATAATATCTATCGGCTTAGAATCATTTTCTGAATCGACCTAAGCTTGTCTGCCCGCCTGTCTGGATGATTTCGATTCATGTCTTTTTTTGTACAACTTACAGGTCGCAATTTTCGTCATATGTTGGTAATAGTCGCTACACTGACGTGTTTTGACCTAGGGACGAACCTTATTGAAAATTGTTCGAATCGGATCGCATTTACGGCCAATGAAGAAATGGTGCAATTTTTAGAATTTCGCAAAAAGAATCTCTTAGCAAAAGCATTTCGGCATTCTAAATTGGTGCGAAAACTTTGGATCAGATGGGACAGTTTTTTCAATCTCATGCCACATAACGGTTCCTAGATAAACCGAAACTTTATATCGTCCATAATACTAGCTTGACATAAAAATCTACGTAACCGATATATATTTGTGCTCAGTAAATCAGTCATAGGGGGCTCGCATGAACGCAACCTTTCTACGGCGACAAAGCCTAATTTCTGGCTTGTTATGACAGAAGTAGCTGGAAAGTAATGAAATCCATATAAGGACTTTTATGAGAATTATCCATTTACATAACACTAATGTATAATTTTTAGGGAATTATTCAGAAAATGAGTGAATGACTGTATTTGGCGACGTGATGTTGGACATTTGAAGCGACATGGCGCACCATTGAATGCTTTCCACCACTTCGCTTAATGCAGTCATTTATATAAAAACTTTTCAAAATAAGGTCTTACGTTGAAAGCGGTCGGAAAAGTGGTACAATCCGGACCACTGTCAATAGCGTCTCTTCTTGGGCCAAAGCATAGCCAAAGCATACCAAACTTCGTCAAAATATTCCTCAAAATTGCGATCTGTAGGTTGAACAAAAAAACAAACCAGGCAGACGGGCAGACAATCTTAGATCGATTCAAAAGTGACCCCATATTAATCAGCCTAATAAAAAACCGGGTACGTCTTAGAACCTTGTGGGTGTTGCGTACATCCACACAAACTTACTTACTATACCCTTGTACCGTAAAATCTTTGTTCTAAAGAATAGGCACCAAGTTCTTCAATAAGCTGCGAACGATCGCAGCTTGGCTGGAAATTTTAATCTTAGATCGGGATATTCATGACTTCAGAGGTTCATGAGCCGACGTTCCATATGGTATAGAAAACTTTTTGCGAAAAAACTTAAATAACCCAAAAAAAAATTTTTTTTCTTTTGGTTTTCATATCTTAGGGTTTTATTTATTTCCATATTACTGGACTTAACTGGGGTTTTTGGACTTTATTCCGATTAACATAAAAAATGAATCAAACAATAAATAAATTGAATTTGCAACAACAATATAAAAAGACACTGTCCTTTAAATCTGGTTGGAAAAAACTTGTGTGTTTATAATTTTTAAAAATATTAATTTCTTAGCCCTAGTATATCACGGTATGTATGAAAAAATATTAAAATAAAAAAAAAAAAAATAAAAAACTAAATACTAAAAAATTAAAATTCATATTTTTGTTTTGTTTTGTTTTTTTTAACCTTATTTTGTGTTAGATTTTAATTTATTTTAAATTATTTCTTTTTTTCCATAAAAAAACAATTTGAAAAAAAAAAAAAAAAAAAAAAAAAAAAAAAATTAAAAAAAAACTTTTTGATAAAATTGTACCGCGTTTGTTTCCGATGGCGTCAGGTATGATGTGCGTGGTGCTCTCTACGATTTAACACCATACGAACCTCCGCCGGGAGGTTATGGCAATCGTCTCGATTATCTTACACCGGAAGAGCAGCGGGCCGAACAGTTATGCGAAGAGGAACGATACTTATTTTTGTACAACGACGAACTGGATTTCATAACCAATCAAGGTAAGTTGGTTCTCACAGACGGACACGAATTTCGTATTGTACTGCATTGTTGTTGTTATATGCAAGATATCGTCTATGATATCGTGAACGTGAATTTTTAACAATAAAATTTTTAAACAAATATTATAAAAATAATTTAGCTATAGAAATGAATTTCTTAAACAAAAAACGAAAGAAAAAACAAGAAAAAAAACCAAAAAACAAAAAAAAAAAGAGAAACAAAGCAAAAGCAAAAAAAATTTCATCGTCTGAAAGCACGTAAGTAATATTAAAACAGAAAATTTCAGAGAGTGGAACTGATTCAGCTGTTGAATTAAAGAATATTCTCTCAAGGCGTATGACACGGCTACTAAGCTCACAGTCCATAAGCAGGTAAATATAAAAAAAATTTTCTTAACAACTAATCGGAATATCTTTGCAGAGCCTTCAGATAATCGCTCTTCTTTCCACCTATAGACATTAATATGGTGTTAGAGAAAGATTACAATTGCGTTTCTAAAAGAGAGCTGAATCCACTTTATTATTAAAATCTAATATTTTTTTTTTTTTTAATTTCAAATATTTTCTATTTATTTGAAACACGAAAACAATTTTCGTTTTATGAAATTTTTGTAAAAAAAAAGAGAAAAAAAAATAAGGAGGAACATTTCTAAAAACTTCTTGAAATAATTGTTTGTTTGTTTTTGCTCTACCTTTTAATTGAGTAAAACTCATGCCGGTTTTGTTTTTGTTGTTTTTCTCTAACACTTTTTTTGGGTTTATTTTGGCCTCCATTGTCGTTGATTGAACATATAAAGAAGAGGAATTGAAACGTTTGCAACAGGAAACAAACGGTGCCGGTTACAGTCAAGTGGATTTCGCTTACGATCGCCAATCAATGCAAGCTGAATCGACGCTGATCACGCCGCACGGTCAGAGTCGTGAAGAATACATGCCGTCGCCGACAAATGAGGAGAGCGAACAGCAGGCCTTTCAAAAGCCCCATAATTTTGAGGTACCGGCGCATATTCAATTGGTAAGTGTTTTTATTTTGCTTACGAAACCATCGAAAAGCGTGCGAGAAAGTTTTTACCCAAACTCGATTTGTGTACATGGAAATTAATTATTAAAAGAAAAAAATATGTCCTGCTAATGTTTAACCCACTCTGGGAGGCTTGTGAGAGAAACATCTTTTTTTTTTACCCATTTATTCGCACGAGTAGCCGAGTAGGTAAGAATCGTGACTATCAAGTCTGTGTTCACGAGTTCAAATTTCAATGCGGTAGAGTTTAGTTTGATCGCAGTTATAGTGAGCGCTTAGTCGAGGCATAGGCATCTATCGATCGGGCATGCAGCCACAATCTCCTCATCTCTTTCTCTTTCCTCATGTTTTTCCGATTGTCACCATACTACATGAATGCGATCGCAAGTGATTAAAAAAAAAAATCTTTCCAAATACTATAATTATATAATTGTGACCACTGGCCACAGAAAACTAGTCGAATTTTGGATAAGTGGACATTTGGTATGCGCTTTATTTGTAATTTTCTTCTACTTGCCATTAGCAAGAAAAACATGGGCCTACTATTGCATATAGTGGGTCGTATGAAAAGCCTTTCCCGTTTTGTTTCGCGGTTTCGAGCTCCTTTTTGTAGCCTGGTCTTTTCAAATGATTCCAAAGTGTCGTGTAGTTAACGCTTAGTGGCCTATGTACCGGTCTTGTTTCGCCAGTTGCAAAATTTCAACGACTTTTTCGACCAGTGCGAGATGCATCTCTGACGTCGAAATTTCCGGAACGGAATCAAACAAACCACTCGTGGGTCCTTCGTTCACTCAGTGCATTTCAGTGCAAGTTTTTCGGCACGTTTTTGCATGGTTCACATTTTTTGTAGTAAGAAAGCATCACATACAGTATTTGTCCAGATATTTTACCCATTTTCAAATCAATATCACTTTTTACACGAGCAAAGAATTAGAAAACTATCTACACAAAAAATATGCGCTGAAATGTCGCCTTTTAAGCATATGGTTGTTTGCGATAATCAGGTGAGCGTTGCCCGACATATAGGCATTATAGGCATTAACACCCATCCTAAAGACTTTTTATATGACCTAATATTTTACGTATCGACTTAAATAAAAGAAAAATTATATTCAGCTTTTAGTGAACGTCAGAAAGTCTATTGACGTACGAAGCGTTATGCGGTAAACGCTTTCAAAATACTATTTTCATGGAGCTTAGTATAAATACACTCTTCATTTGAATTATACCTTTTTCTTCGGGCATTGTAAAGGAATTCGTAGGAAACCATGAATAAGAATCTTTGATATCCATCTCCATATCAAGTCGCTACAATATAGTAAGAAGACGCTATGGTTCGGTGATAAACATAAGAAGCATACAAGTTAATAGGTGTATAAGTAAAGTCCTCCGTTTTTCATTCCCACCACTGAAAGACGCGGGCATAGTCATTTTGTTTTTTTTTCCATAATCGATGTCTATCCGTGTGGTTTTTATTGTTGGTACCCGCCTGGTCGCTGCCTTATTTTTGCAACCAGAAATATGTTTACAACAGACATTTCACTCATCCTTCGGTGATGGGTATAAAAAGAACGGACACGCTTCTTTTGGGCACTTATTGGGCACGACTAGTCAATCAAATAAGAAATTTGCTTTTATAGCATCCTTTATCAGTAATTCGTGTACTTCACTTCACTTTACAAACTCACAAACGTACCGATTTTTTTTTTTATATTTAGTATCAACAGAGAACTTTTCTGACTCACACGATTGATTTACTTGCCATTCTTTATGCAACTGTCATTTCAAATGAGGATGATTTTAACCAAGCAGATATTTCCATAGAAAGACGCAAAAGGGCCTGAATTATGCTTGCTAATGGCTCATCTTATAACTACACTTCTTTGTCAGAAATTTATAGACGCACTGACAACTCACCAATCCAGTGATCTGCATATTGTTTAGTTACCTGAGTTCATTGCAGCATCCGAAGCAATGTTCTTATTAACAATTTAAAAAAATTAACTGATATTAGCTAAGGGAACCTCCATAGATTCTAAATTTACTTTTAAGAAAGCACCTCACACTATCCCCAAGGCATTCAACAAAGTGTGGAACTCGAAAAATATTCTACATGCACGAGGTAAAGGAGATTCAATTCCTAGTAAACAGCTGTGCCGTAGAGTTAACCTTGACCCAATATATATTAATGCTCCTAATCGGCTGATTAATGATTGGGCACACACACACACACACACGCACAAAGGTGCGTGTCCTGCCTACCCAAAAAAGGTGTCGATTCAAAGTCGATAGCAAGCAATCAGTGACCATTTCAATAAAACCGTAGAAGAAATCGCTTGAAGGGATTGGTTATTATTATCACTACTACTATTATTATTGTTGTCATTATTAATTTATCCAGAGAAATAAAAGCAAAGACTAAAGTCTTTAAGTAGTAGCATCCATCTGAATCTATCTGAAGCTTTATTAAAAACTCGACCGCCTTTGAGATTTGAACCCAGCACCATTGGATTGTTAGTCGAGATCCTAATAGTCTACCCGGCTCTTGACGGAATTGAAGATTGGGATAAATAGATTTCAAGATTCAATAGGAACGAAAGTTGTTGATTCAAAATACTGAAATATTGAAGAAGAATTAAACGTTTGGAATGAAGTGTCGATAAGAATTGAAAGACAATATCTCTAAAATAAGCAGTTCCTGTAAACAATCAGGATTCGGTCTTGACTTTCATACAATGTTTGTCTTATCAATCTTTAATTATGGCGTTCTTTTTCATTTATATAGCCGGAAACTATGAAACAACATGCAATTATTGAGAAGACCGCCCGCTTTATAGCTTCTCAGGGAGTGCAAATGGAGATCTTGCTGAAGGCTAAACAATCTAATAATGTACAATTTGAATTCTTAGCTCAGAATAGTTCATTGAACGCGTACTATAAGCATGTTGTAAATGCCATTAAAAATGGTACATATCCTAAAGTGCAGGTGACGAACTTGCCAAGCCCTCAAGAACCAATTGCAGATGATCAGAGCGCTGAGTCGGAGATAAGTGGCGCTGCAGTAACAGTTACAAAGCCTATTATTACCGTACCGACTATTAAGTACAAGCCATCAGTTGATTGTGTCTACACACAGTTAATTAGTAAGATAAAAGGTGTACCATTGCCGGAACTGCACGAAGACACCTCACGACAAAGTTGTGGTTCTCAAACGGAGCATAGTAACGTTGCTTCGCCCTGTACAACTCCGGTATTGTTACAATACAACGGCACTACGTATCTACCCGAGCATGAAGAGAATTCGAATTCAGATTCAGTTACAAATAAGGCAGCTTCAGCCACTTCCACTGAATTGCTGCAACCACAAGTGGAGGTCTTGAAAAATTCCAGTGCTTTAGCTTTAGCTCAAAATTACAGCTCTGATTCGGAAACCGAGGAAGAGATGTCGGCTAAAAAGGAAGCACCTGAGCCCCAGTTAGAATTCCCCGTGCCAATAGAGAATTTGAAAAATATAATCGACAAGACTGCTTTGTATGTTGTAAAAAATGGTCGCAAATTCGAAGAAACCCTTTTAACAAAAAGTGAAGAACGCTTTACATTTCTATTGCCGAACAATGAATATTATCCATATTATTTGTATAAAATTACCGGTGATCCGAACGCGGCGTCCAAGGAGCAGAAACAACGTAAGGCTGCAGCGGTAGCGGCAGCTTTATTAAGTAAAAAGGGTCTGACGGGAGAAAAAAATTCATGTAAGCAGTGAAATAAAAAACAACAAACATTCATTTATATCGATGCGTTTACACGTTCATTCCCATTTTAGCCACGCCGGTGTCCTTCTCAATTAAATCTAAAGATGAGACTAGTGCGGGAACTTTGCAACAACCTGTCTTACCACAAGATCATAGTGACGAAGAAGATGTTGCTTCCGCTGCCCTTGGTAAGACTGCGCAGCAGAACCGTCAAGTGCCCGAGCATGTACAGAAAGCTATACAATTCGTCGAATCGCAATTGATGGCTAGAAATGCTAAACTAGCCGCTGTCGTTACAGCTTCTCTCGTTAGTCAACCTTCTGCTTTGGCACTGACAAAGTCAAGTCTTTCTACAGCACTTGCGACTAGCTATAGTAAAACAACTACAACAAGTACTTCAACAATTGCAGCAGCGCGTAGTGAAAAATCTCATATATCTTTGGCGAAAACGGAAGCAGAAAGGAATGCTATCTACGAGCAGCAGCAGCAAAACAAACACAAAGAAATGAAGAAAGGTAAAATTAACAAGAAAGAAAAACGAAAAAGATGGATGGACAGCGATATATTTTTGAACATTTTTTCTATTTTTTTTAATTTATTTTTTTCTTCAAAGCTGAAGAGAAAGTGAAAGACAAACTGGCACAAATTGCTCGCGAGAAACTCGGCGGTTTAATATCGAAAGAGAAACAATTGCAGTTAGAGCGCAAACGTAAAGCGATGGCATTTCTAAATCAAATCAAAGGTAATTTTTAAAGGTTACACGTGAACTCGATAAAATTTTACTCGATCACCTACCTACCTCGTCAGTGATATATAAATAAATGCAACTTTCGTAGAAAGTAGCGCATTATGCAGAATTTCTCACTTTTTTTACGTTAGTTTTTATATCCTACACCACATTTGGATGTGTGCAACAACCAGAAGGACATTCGATAGATCCTCGTTTTATTCTACCGATCGATTCAGAGTTACTTTCCGAATCGTTTTAAGCTTGTTTGCCGGTCTTGTTTTCTTTTATTCAATCTACAGGCCGCAACTTTTGAGATATACCGAGGTGTTTTGGCTCAAGGACGAACCTCTTTGAAAATGGTTTGGATCGGATAACCGTTTCCCGCTTCTATTATGAAAAATCCTTATCTAAATAACTGTACGTTAGTGTAGGGTATTGATTGAAGGACCTTGTCTCAGTGTAGTGTTTTACTTGTTATTTATAAGCTCCCTTACCGATTGAGAAGGCGTTATGGTACTTTGCTTATGTTCGTAACTTTCCCAGAGATGGACTCGACTTGCATTTGATAAGCTCGTAGTACGCCACGTTCTTATGATCAAATTAACGGTTACAGAGAATGGTCTTGTGATCATAGATATTCGGCTTGGCTGAGTTTCGAATATGATTTCTTACGTTTTTCCAATTATCGTAGAGCCATATTCACTTTACATCGTCAGTCGTGATACGAGGCAAAAAACGTTAACTTCTTCCATTTTTGTTTCTGGAATAGTAGATCACATGTGCCATAGCAATAAAGTGCGGTAGTGAATGGTGGTGTTTTAATTGCTATACATAAGATATGTAAATATATTTTATTTTTAGGGATTTCTTCGGCCGAAGAAGCTGAACAAAACCTGGAGAATAACGAGGATTTAGAAAAGCCGGAAGATGATGGCAATGTTACTGACGATTCGGAAACTTCAGTACATTCCATACCGATTACTTCATATGGGCCAGAAGGTAATACGGATGATGATGAACAAGAAGAACAGAAAATGTTAACAGCAGCTCATAAAGTTATAGTACCAGTACAAGATAAAGAAATTGCCGCAGCAATAAGTAACTCAAAGGCTTCGACTCAAGAGAGTATGTCATTGAGATCACTATCCATAACGGTATCGGATGATGAAGATGTACAATTAGTAAGTGATACAAAAAGTCGGAAGGACTTTAAAAGACGTTCCCGATCCAAAACTAGGGAGGGGGAAAACCGCGTTTTGCCGACAAACGTAAAATCTTATAAGAAACATTATCGTCTTCATTCTAATCTTTCGCGTTCCGCTTCAGCGAGTTCGGCGAGTTCGAATGAAAGGCGCAGCCATAAGAAACGTAGCAGCAAATCACATAAAGGAAAAAAATCCAAATCGAAAAAATCAACAAAAAGTAAAAAGAAAACAAAAAAATATACGCGTTCACGATCAAAGTCACGAACGCGATCAAGATCACGTAGCTATCATCATCAACATCGTGACAATCATCCGCATCATCGACATCGCGAACGCAGCGTAAGTCGGCACAAAAGTCAACGGAATCGAAGCAGTTCATACAGCAGTACTTCATCAGAATCGCGTGTCAGCTCCTCAAGTCATCATTATCAAAAGCGTAAACATTCATCTCAAAAGGCTAATAATTCTAAATACAGTTGCAGCAATTCCGACAGCCATAAGGAAGTGAAACGAAGTCGTTACGATTAAATTGTACGCTATAAATGTGTTAGAAATTAATTGCAACTGAGCGAGAAGAAATTTTTTTTTAGCAATCATGTTTTTTATAACTTGTGTAAAAAAAATGTTTTTCTGTTCATTTTATTTTATATATATATATTTTTTTTTTTTTAAATAAATTAAAGTATTTTAATAAAACGTTTTGGCAATTTTCATTTATTACATTTTACTAATACATATATAAAATACATAAAATAAGGATTCTAACCTCATTTATTACACATAGCATAACCTCAATGTTTTTAGCATAAACTGAAATATTAAAATAGCCAAACTATTTTTTTTCAAAACTCCAACACTCCTGGTAGATATTTATCTATTAAATTTTGATAGTAGGGCCAGAGAGCGTCTATATCGGGAACTTTTTCACTTTTGGTATATAAATCGTAACGACTGAAAGGAAAAGAGAAGTAATTGGAATTTTTTATATAAAATTGAAGGGATAAAGCAATTACGGATAAGTTTTGTTTGCATTTTTATTTTTTTATACTCATAAACAGGATGAGAGGTGCATATAGTCATTTTGTTAAACCAAGGAAACTTAAAGTACATACATATTCGTGAACAGCGTCGAATTCTAAACTGATTTAAGCATGTCCGTCCTTCCGTCTATCTGTCCGTTTGCGTAAGGTTTGTCCTGATCGCAAAACTGAAGCTATTGGTTTCAAATTTGGTTGAAACATTTCAAATTCTTGAAAATGGGACAATTTGGTCAAATAACACACCCACATTACAGCGCAACCTGAACGTGACTCCATTTCTTTAAGCAAAAATTTATGGTTTTTTGCTCAGTAAGAAACTGAAATTTTCGATATTTACTTTTTGGAGGACCGCACTACTCACGTACAAAAATGAAGAAGATCGGCCACACCCAGACAAAGTTATAAGTGATCAAATGTTTATTTTTGTTTTTTCGTTTGCGACGTTTTCTTGCTTATTACTCATAACGTAAATCAAACAGAATGTTGAAGGAAGAATTGCTTTTTTTCTAGCTGTGTAGTCGATTGAGTATCAAAAAGAAAACAATCTTGGATAGTTGAACGCGGCGTGCGGACATCACGACTTCACTATCCGATGTGTCGATATGCGTGTCAAATAAAAGGATTTGGAGCGGGGAGTAGATGTAGATGGAAGATGGTTTTTTGTCCGCAAACTACAACAAACACACGATATAAATTTCTATTTTTTTTTTTACTAAAATAGAAAAATTCAGCCACGCCCACTCAATATTATAGGTTATAGGAATTTAGTACCAACTTTTTTTTTGTCTTTTTTTCTTTTTTTAACATAACCTTGATGGGTATACAAGATTCAGTCGTGGGCGAATATCATTTTATTTTATTTATTAACTTTTTTTTTTTCGTGAAATTTTTAAGTTTAAGTTCATTCTAAAAAGAACAAACACAGATTGCAACTCCTTGAGTAAAATGTATGAAAGAACAAAGCTTGGAATACTAGCTTGCAATAGGAACGCTTTAGATCAAGATAATAGATTTTATTGACGTATAAAAGAGATTTGCTTCACTCACTTGAATATTAATACCCATTTTTTAGTTTCCTCATCTTCGGTCGTTGCTAAATGCTGATAGTCACCACCCGTGTGCCAGGGATAGAAAGAATGAAAGCGTATTATTTTGCAGGCAATATCAGGTAATTTCGTTTTATTATGTTTCAGCACTTGATACATGTATTCGTCGTGACCCCATGACATTAACAGATTATCAATGCCACACTGCGGCCAATACATACCGTATTTACTGTTATACTGTGGATTATCAGCATCGGGATTACCTTGAAAACTATGCTTACGATAAACTATGCTATCAGACCAAGCACAACCGACTGGGAACGTATCACCCACAACTGCCCATTGCGGTTCGTCGTAGAAGGCCATTATTTTGCCCAAATCGTGAACTAAAGCAGTTAAGTGTAACCAATCAAATTGGGGAAATTCCTCACGTGCCCTCTCGGCCGCTTGAAAGGCATGTACAATATTAGGTAGATCAATATCGGGATCGGATTCATCGACCAGATAATTTAGTTTTTCTAAAGCCTCTCGTACCGTCGCACGTAAAGCATTAAATTTTAACCACTTTTTATGACGATTCTTAACAAAGTCGACCGTTTGATTTAAATGCATCTGCCTATAGGTGTGACGGACACGTTCTTTAAGAGGATCCGCGGCGTCGATAGTGTAATCACGAAATTTCGAAAGACATTTGTCAGCGAATGACGTTTCGGGACGTAGCAATTCCGAAGGATCGATGAAATCGATTTTATGCTGGAAATAATTAACTTCCGTTTACTTTTCTTTTTTTTTTGTTTATTTTTTTTTTTTAAATTTTTTTCTTCAATTTTTCATTAATTACCTCTTGCAATAAACGCATTATTACTATTATTATTGAAATCAATTTTGATTTTGTTGGAAATTTTGTTTTAGTAATTCTTTAGTTTTTTTTTTTTTTTGTATTTAATTTTAAACTTTTGTAGTTTCAATTTATTTTCGTTGAATTTCCCGCGTAACAGTCGTTTGAAAATTTCAAACACATATAAATTACTTATGATGGAAATACAAATTTATATGTTTCGACAAGAGCGTGTCGAAGCGCATTTCCTAAGAGCTTGAAAGAATAATTAATCAGTTGATTCCCTCTTCTCTCTCCCTCTCTCTCTCTCTCTCTCTCTCTTATTCTAGCTGTCTAATTATTAGTTCTTTTTGCACTTTATCATCGTTCTTATAAAGTAGGACAGAAGGACGCTTTATTGATTTTAAATAAGCAGAGGTGACGAGTAAGAAGATAATCGCTACATATATATATGTATTGTAATGCAAAGTTTAACCTCTTCAGGGAAACCGTCCCATTTTTGAATATTTATGGTTTTTATTTAAATAAAGAGAAAGAGAGAGAGAGAGAGAGGGTGAAGACAAATAAAATGAAATTATTCATAAACAAGTAAAACCATTATAGTGGGTCAGGGCCCACAATTAAGTACCCTGCAACACTCTAAAGTTATTCATATAACGATTTTCCAAAATAACGCATGGGAACGTGGGAAGTGGACGAAAAAGTGCCAAAGATCCGAATAACTTCCAATGGCGTTCGTCCTTGATGTAAAACATTCATTAAAATGTTTCAAAACTTGCGATCGGTAGGTTGAATATAAGAAAAAGCGAAGGACAGACAGACAGACAAGCTTAGATCGATTCAGAAAGTGATCCTAAACTGATCGGTGTAATAAAAGGTATAAATTTAAGCCACAAGTGGTGTAGATTATGGAAATGAATGACAAATAAGAGAAATCAATATTTGTTAATAAAGAATTCCTTTACATTACTTAACTACATTTTAATAGATAAAGTCTTGGACGAACTACAACGAAAAAAACTAAAAATATTGTATTTGGAAATGTATTAACACCTTCCCGTGGAATGGGAATAATATTGTTTAGATAATAACGAACCTAACGAAAAATTCCGGAAAAGTATTTACCTAAAAAAGAATGTTACGAAAATGCCATTTTTGATGATTTAGCTAAGTTCTTAAGAAAATAAAATCCTAAAGAAAGGGGCAAACCAAGAACAAATCCATGGCGCGTCACCTACGTCATGCAGCTGGTAACTGGCAAAAAGATTAACAATAATTGGCAGAAAATTTAGCAGAAAAACCGATTAACAGATTAAAAATGTCGCAATAAATGCAGGTAAAGGTAAACTGCTCATAAAAGGCCATCGAATAGAAGAGTATTTGTGGAAGGAGAGGAGTGCGCGAAAATTGAGTCAAACGTTAGCCGAGAGGATTCGAGTTGAGAGACTTGAGTGGCAAAGCGCCGCAAATTTAAATTCCTGCAAATAATTTGTAAACAGATTCCCTAGATATATATATATATATAGGGAATATGTATATATATATATGTACATATATATATATATACATTAAAAATCTAAAATCAATGGCACGAACTTTATTTGAAAAGAAGTTGAATAACACACAGAAAAATTCACAAGAGACGGATCTACGTTACAACACATAAATAAACTCAACGAAAAATATCCATTCACAGAATTTGAGGCACGAATTTTTTGCAATTTTGTCACTCAAACGCATCAATAATCCTATGTAGTATTCACTATTGATCGTTTGTCATTATTTTAAGATAGTCGATGAATATTATATCAAGTGTAGCCCAAAATGCGAATGTCAGAAATCTTCCCAGGTGAAATTTGTGTTTGTTGGACGGCTTTGACCGGTTACTCTCCACTCGGCTGACTGCCGATTCGAATGTGAGCAAACGCAATACGCATTTCGACCAGAGTCTTCTCATGCAAAATACTAATAATACACCGCCTTCTGATATATTTAAGTTCTCAACTATCTCAAGCAAGTTCGCTTTTCGGTCTTCGGCAACGACTTCGTGCGCCTAGTTTGATGTTTTCTGGAACAACTGGCGATTTCGGTACCGACCAGGAGGGTTCAACGTCGTCGGTGTTTGTATGATCGGGGTTTAAAAATTTAGCAAACCACTTGTCTCAATGGAGGACAACTACCTGATCGCTTTACCTGAAGGCTATTTTCTTTTTTTTGTCATTAAAAAGCAACGTTTTATCCATAAATGAAATTCAGATTTTTTCCATTGTTGTACAAAAACAACTAGAATTTGAAAACTAATGGTCGGAATGTAATGGAATTTTGGAACCTTTCCTTTCAAGGTTGATACCATCTAAACATCATATGGTGAGTGATGTATATTTACGAATCGTGAAGACGAAGATAGCGTATGCCATTTTCATAAGGCGCAAAAAATCATTTAAATGATTTTGCTTCTTAATCTTTCTACAAAGTCATTAAATTCGTCGATTTTTCCTTATACTCAGCAAAATGCAAAATCCTCAATAGCAACTGCACTAATACAAATGAATAGATAAAATGAAAAATGACTTAGAATTCGCATATGATTTCGCTAATAAGTTAACTCAAGAGAAGTTTTAAAATCTGAACTGAAACTACAGTGGGCCGCGGGCATTGTTAAATGTTCAAATATATCGTCCTATAGTGAGGCATTGCATGGGAAGTGGTTGAAAAAGTGGTCCGATCGGAGCCATTTTTAATAGTATTTATTCTGTGGGCCACTAAATTTCCTTAAAATATCTTAAAAGTTAGTAAAAGTATCTGTAGATTGAATACAAGAAAACAAAACGGACGGACAGACAATCTTGGCGGAGGCTTTTTTAAAAAGGTGGGCTCAATAAAACTGGATGTCCGCACAAACTTAAAATATCCTGCACCACTAGTGGTATGCAGTCTATTATTAAATAGTGGATATCAGTACGTATTAAGCGAAAGATGTGCATATGAATTTAGATTTGAGTTATGGCCCCTTTGAATGTTTGAATGTTAATTAATTCACTAGTCGTTAAGGTGTAGTCCACACATTTTTGATAATTAAATTTTCATATATACCGTGTACGCGCTAAAACAGACGCAACAATTTATGCTGAAGTTGACACGAGTCGCAAGATAAACCAAGCAAAAGCGATCATTGAAATCAATAAAAAAAAAAAAAAGTTTTTCTCAAAAATCTGGAATGACGTTACCCCTTAAAATGTTTATTTTTTTAACAGTCTTTCTGGTACATGTTAACGGTTTTGTGTTGTTTACTAAATGTACTATTACCACTACTACTACTACCAATACTGTATGTGTTCTCATATATTAAATATGAAAAAAAAAAAAGTAACAAAATTATATTCGTCTGCGATCGAATCTTTTATGTCTATCACCTTTATTCTAAATGTTGGGTGGGCGTGGCTGGAGTTTTCTATTTCAGTAGAGTAAAAATGCAAATTTGTATCGCGTGCTTGAAGCCAATATCTTCATTTTTGAGATCACGAGTACGTTCACTACAGACATTGCGCAGGCAGAAGGGCCGACAAACACATCTACAATCGTTCGTATGTAGACTTTATAGGCTCGACTTTTAAACCTTCTTTCTGGGTGCTGCTCAAATTTTGGCAAAAAAACGAAATTTTCATATTTCATCACATTGAGTAGGCGTGTGCGATTTTTTTTTCCATTTTTGTACAGTTGCTGTCACATATACATAGAACGTAATTCTATAAAATTTTTAATTATTTCGTATCTGTTGAGGTTTGTACTTACGAAACGAGCAAAGAACCACATTTTTTTTTTTTACATTTGCAAGCAGAGGGTTGTCTCATATGGTGGGCATATTCTTTAATCGATTCGGCTGAACCAAGGCGCAAGTTTCCACTTTCAATGTTTCTCTTTTTGTGACTACGAGAATGTTCGCAGACATTACGTAAGCGGACAGGCAGAGGGATATGCTTAAATCCGATCAAGAATATGGGGTCTCTTCTGCACTCCATTTGGGCAAAGGTTTCAATAAAATGAATATATGTCTCATTCTTCAGTGACCGGTAGAAAAGAAAGAAAATACGCAAAAGAATATTTTAATATTTAAAAAAAAATAAAAATTCCTGAAGAGGTTAATTATTGTAAAATACAAATGTCTTGATAACTGTGACAAACTGAGCTCAATCAAATGCATGAAAAATGTGTTTTCTTTTTTTTTGTTTGTTTCTATAGGGGGGTGTGTCAGTGGGCCAGATAAGATAGTTATTACACAAAATTCTGATAATCGCTTGAAATATCGCTTGTTTCGCTTCTTTTTTTTTTTTAAGTTTATACGCCTCGCAAATGAATGTATGGACGAAACAAACTGACTTTGCGAAATCGTGAGAGTATAAGGGATTCCTTATGCGATTTCTAATTTTTTTTCTTTTTTTTTCATTCATACACTCTCTTTCAACCCTAACCTAAAGCTCTCTTGACACTAACTATCTAAATCGTTTGGAGTTTAGTGCTTCACCGCAAATTAATATCATGATTCCGTGAGTGACGTACGAATATCAGTCACTAACAAATGTAATGTTCTCTCTTCATTGCATGCGTTAGTTATTTATTTCGCTTACTAACACGAAGACATTACAATGTGTATTTGTATTGATTCGAATTTTCCCATAAGACATTCAATTGTTTCGTTCATTGAAATGAAATTTAAGCGCGCCCTTATATACTAAATTGCCCTGAGCGGAAGTGACTTGTATTGAGATTGATTAATTTCTCGATTGCTTGAATAGTTATTTCTGGAACCGACAATAGATAAATGAATATGGAAAGTTTCTATGCCCCTAAAGGGTAAGTTCACTGAATATGAATTTGATTAAAAGCTACTCACTAGTGTTGTTTCATGATTTCAACTCTGACAAGTTGAAGCATCATAACCTTCAAAAAAAAAAAAAACAAGTAAAGATATTATGGTCGGGCAAGGACGACTACTTTGCTTAGTACAATTATTCATTAGCTTTGATAATAATAAACCAAACACATTACACATTATTTTTATGCAACGGCATACGTTTCATAAAAGTCCATAGACTGAAGAATGCCCGAGCCATAAAGTGACGCGATCTAAATTCTAGAAACGTAATTTATTTCCTAAAAATGTTATTATTTTTCAGTTTTCATCATAAAAATCTACAAGTTTGACTTTCTCTTCAGATAAGGGTTGCTTTTCATAACAAGCTTTACATACGTTAGGGTGTAAAAATTAGACCACACCGTTATTTTTCTTTTTGTTAAATTGCTATTGCGGAGTAATTTTTATCATAAAGTACTTCCAACTAAATCTTTTTCTGAAGGGCTTATTGTTCATGAGAAATGTTATATGAAGCGCGGTCCAAGAAATGGATCAATGCTAATGGAAATTTGATCGACATAATTTTCACATCAATTTTCTATCATGAACAAATTTTCATCGCGGTTCACGCTTTCCTTATATGCGGAGCTTTCCAAAAAATACACCTACACGGTCCAAATCCGGTAAGATTGATTTTTTTGTCAATTTGTTATTATGAACTAATTTTCGCGATGAAATATTGAGAAATATAACTTTTTACCATACGAAATCCAGTTTTTGTGGGAACGGTTATATGACAGGGACTTCGAAAAATTGTCCCAGCTGAACCAATGCCGAAATTACTATTACACAGCGGGTTTCAGCGAAAAATGTTGAAAATTGCAATATGGGTCGTCGTCGAAAAAGTGGACCGCTCCGAACTATTTGCAATAGCGTTCATCCTTGGGTCAAAGGATGTGAGTGGACCAAATTTTTGAAATATTTCGAAAATTACGACCTGTAAAAAGCGAATTGATTTGCAAATGACCGAATTGAATAAATTGAATGAAGAGTTTGATCTCAATTAGGTTTAATATATACTTAGGTATCTCGTATATATGATTATATGTCATGGTGTTGCGAACGCATTAACAAATTTAGCATGTCCTCGTCCTTCGTTAGTGCTTGTAAAAATAAAAAATATTTCAATTGAAAAAATATGAATGAATAAAAATATTGATTGCGTAACGTTGCTTCCGGTGTTTTCTAAGAGAGAGTGTAAACAATTTCGCAAGGTGTGCTGAATTGGACTGTGACTTCCCGATTTGAAAGTAATATCTTTAGAGTACACGCAACTTCTTAAATTATCACATCAAAGCGTAGTCTCTTGGAACTTTGAAGGGGTGTTGTTTCGTCCTAAAAAAAAAAACGCCATTTGCGAGAAACTTTACTTTCCTTGCTTGGGGCGAACAGCATTGGACAAGCATTACAATATCCAAAGTTCAGGGTAGACGATAAAGCTGAATATCTATAGCGGTCCCATTCAGCTAGATGTCAAGTCGCCGTAGTATATAATGATTTGTTTCGGCTAAATGAAATCGTTACTAGAGAAGGCCAGCAACAATAATTGATGCAATTGAGATGAGAAACAAGGCTCAATAGGCTAAAGAGTATTTAGTATAAAGAAATTACGCCATGTATGGGAAAACTCGTTCAGGTAATTTTGGCAGTTCTAAGCCGGTATGTCCTAATCCTTCCCTCCCGTTGTTATTCACAGACATTATACAGTGCGATTAACAAGGATTCCAATAGATGACTTATTGCTTGTTCGAGCGGTGCTTCCAATCTTGAAACGATACCCAAATATGGATTATTGTAGGCATAGTCTTAAAAGAGGTGTTGCGCATGGAATTCATATTATTTTTAAAAGATAGCAGAAGTCACACCAAGCGATCGACAATATTTTGAATAGTAAATTTATAATTAGGTTTTTACAATAAAGTCCTGATGAAATGCCAGAACCAAAATATTATGCACACCTAATACTTCTCAATTAGCTCAAGATCGCTCTGATTCCTTTCTAGAGAAAAATTCATAACCGACTAGGATTTTGGGAGTCTTATGAATTTTACTATACTATAGCCTCGATAGATATATAGAATATAAACACTTATAAATATATAATGAGATATAAAAGTAGACTCCATTGTTGCTACACCATATGCGCTGTAAAGGTTTGGAAGCAAAATACTTCCCAATTAGATACAAATTTCTCAACTTGGATTTTGGAAGTCTTATGAATTCTCAAGCTATAGCGTGGGGCGATATGCGGCATGCAAGCATTTGTAAAAATACGATGAGGCATGTGAGTAGATTCTTTTTTTTGATACTTTAGAGCACTTGCGGTACAGGCGTATAGTAAGTTTGTGCGGACTTGAGATAGATTCGCATCTTATTATCCCGATCGATTTAGATTAGCTTCTGAATCGATCTAAGCTTGTCTATCCGTCTGTCTACCTTATAGTCTTCGGTTCAACGTGTACAGCGTAAATTTTGGTATATTTTCATGAAATTTGGCACACCGATGTATGTTGACCCAAGGGCGAACGCCATTGAAAATTGTTTGCTTTTTTCTCACTTTTTTTGGCTGCTTTTCATTACTTATTTTGAAAAGTTATTGTATTAAGCGAAGTAGTGTAGAGTATTGAATCGTGGGGCTTGATCGACTATAATGTATTCACTTATTTGTTATTATTATTGTTATTATTTTGCTTTGTAACAAAACAACTGAAAAAACGTATATAAGTTTGAGTAATAAAGTGCCAAAGTATTTTATTGTGATAATGATTTGTGCTTTTATTATTATTATTATGGAATATTTCTATTTGATGATAATAAGAAAATAAATTGTGTTTTACTTTAGGCGTAAGTAATCACTTCGGTAATAAAAAAATTGAATTTCTTGATATTTGTATAGAGCTTTCAAAAGCGGGGAAAATGCGCGCACGTGACTTTGTCTAATCAATTAAATTGTGCAATAAAATTGTAATATATATGTTTTTACATATATAAATAAATTCATATTGCTATGTATGATAAGAAATGTGGAGCAGCAAGCCTCTGAACTAGATCGTGAATAGCGAGAGAAGGATTTTATCATGAAAAACATATATAAAAAAAAAAAAAAAAAAAAAAAAAAAATAGTAAGAAATAAAAAAAAAAAAAATGTTGTAAGTATTAGAAAGAAATATCATAGAATAACAAACTTGACATTGATTAATAAATTCACGCTATGCGCAGTTTAAAAAAATTTTATTCTAAATTTTATCTACCATTGTTTGCTTATAATATTTGTAGATAGTTGAAAAAGTCCTAAACAATTTATGCATATAGGTTAACGTTAGTGTCCTAAATTTGAAGAACTTTACTCTTAACAGCAGGTTGGGCCGAATATCATTCGCTGGCTGGGAATTTAAACTTAGCGTAGTAAAGTAAAAAAAAAAAATATTAAAATTTTTATATTCAAATTCCGCATATAGGAATACTATGATCGGGCAAGGCCGACTATTAGACACCTTAAACCACTTCACTTAAGACATACATTCGACACTTTCGTCATAACATATATAAAAGTTACGCATTATTTTTGTGTGAACGTATAATTCCCATGAAAGCCCTCATACTGGGGGATGCACAAAACAACCGTCAATTAGCGTGAGCCAAATTTAGCGAATTCAATTCATTTGTCAAATATTTCAATAATTTCCATTTGTTTCCATCATAAGAAGTCACAAGCTAGACTTTGTCGCCGTAGAAGTGTTTGTTTCTCATGAGAGTCCCTTTATATGGGTGCATAAGGCTAAGTAAACGACCTGTTTGATCTAAATTTTATATGAAATGACTCTTACGAAACAATTTTCATAATAAAACATCAAAAATTTGATATTGTTGAAATGTAAGAGCCCTTATGTGAGAATCGATCTAGGAAAGTGAGAAAAGAAACCGTAAAAACAGTTATATGGCAGGGTCCACCAGTGTACCAGTCAGTATACCAAATTTCATCGAGATATACGAAAAATGCGGCTTGTAGGTTGAACATAAAGGTGTATGGACGGGTGGACGTACGGGCAGACAAAGACGATTAGGTCGATTTAGAAAGTGATTCTAAATCGATTGGTATAATAAAAAATGTATCTTTATCAAGTCCTTCTAGATCTTACATACGCCCGCATAAACTCAATATACCCTGTACCACAAGTTCTCTAATTATATAATGAATACACTTTCCGGTCGCCATAATCTCGCAGATGTTGCTCGCATGTGTTTGTTGGAACGATGACGAAAGAGATTTTTCAATCGCTTTTATTTTATGACAATAAGCGAAAAAGGACAACAAAGGAATAAGACTTGCGACTGCCAAAAGTCGGCGGTCGCGAGTTCGAATCTCGGTACTGTAGATCACAATTTAAGTCCGTTATACTTTAGGACCACAAATATTGTAAAAACACAAGTAAGAACATTATAATCGGGCAAAGCCGACCGTTAAATACCCTATACCACACTGTCTCATACAATTTTTATTTTTATTATAGAACACAAAAATTATATCTTGTTTCTATATAAAGACATATTTTTCTTGTGCGTATTTATGGGGAAGCAGGCCCAAATCGCAACCTAATCTAGTACAAGTTTAATCCTTACATAGGGCAGGATCCAAAAAAGGCGTAGATAATCTAAATTTTGTGGAATTCATTTTTTTGTGGAATTACTATAATATTATGGGTCAATTTCGATCCCCACTTATTGAAACTTAGACTTTACTGCTCGACAAAGGATAAATTTTCGTGAAAATTCTTATTAGAGTAGGATCCAAAAAATGGGCCGAGATGGTTAAAATTTATCACAGTTCACTACTATTGTGATGTGAGGAGGTTTAAAAATTTCCACAGCCGGTCCAAAGTTTTCATACCAATTTAAAATGCTGAAATACTACTACTTAGCCACTTTTGCCAAAAAATTTCGGAATTCTACAATTTTTTTCCATACAACGACTTTTCAGAACTATTTTCAATAGCGTTTGTGTTTGTGTCAGACCACGTCACTATATAAAGTTTCATCAAAGTATATCAAAAATTGCGACCCGTAGCTTGAATACAAATTTACATGGACAGCCATCAGACGGATTGACGGAAAGACAGACAGACAGGCGGACGGACAAGCTTCGGCCAATTGAGATGGTGATTCTGAATCGATCGGTGTAATAAGAGGTGTACTACAAATGGTGTAGAGTATAATTAAGAAAACCAAATTTTAAATGCATGGACCCCAATCCATATAAGATTTCTCATGAATAGTAAGTCCTTCAGAGGATGGTTTAATTTTTAATATTACAATTAATAGTGAAAATTCGTCAAAAGTAGGAATTTAGCAAAAAATTACCGCTAAGGGATTTCGATCATATATAGGTCTTTTTTTTTAGACCCCAACATATGTAGGAGTTATAATGAAAAGGTAGTCCCTTTACGGGGGGAAAGTTTAATTTTTACTTTTTTATAACGAAAATTGAAAAATAATAAAATTCTTGGTAAGTAAGTTAAGCATCAAGCGATGTAACGTTTTGGGAATCCTCCAATAAGCGGACTTTCATGAAAAGTATGCCTTTGCATGAAAATAATGTGTACTTGTTGTTGTGTTATTTAAAAATGAATGAATAACGATACTAGGCGAAGTAGTGTAGGGTGTGTAATGGTCGGACTTGTTTTACTTCTCTTAATATATTTTAAATGAATCAAATTTCTCGCCGATTGCGTTGCTATTGTTTAATGGCGAACGTAAAAAGAAGGTCAAAAGTAAACGCTACATAAGTTTACTCATTTATTTACAATTGCTTAACACATAATATAGATTCGCATGATCGAAAACATTATTATTAACTAATAATAAATTTCTCCGTATTCTTTAAAAAGAATTAATTGTCAACATGTATTAGACTTAAGAGTCTCACAACATATGTTAGACATTCTCTATGCAGGCGTAGCTCGCTGAATGCGATACTTGTAAAGCATGATTTCGATACAATACGGTATACATTTTTTTGATTAACCGCATTAAGCGGAACACGTGTCCTGTACATAATGTAATAGCATTTGTGCAAAGCAATTTGTCGAAATTGATTATGCCGCCTTCACGATAAGGCCGCTTGACTCTTCAAAATACAATCATTTCAACACCGCTTTTGGACATCTATAGCTTTTTTTTTGGGAAATGCTTGTGAATTATGGTAAAGCGAACAAAGGCTTGTTCGATTATCTTGCCTGTGTTCTTCAACATAATCTCTTGTGTATAATCATCAATTAGAACTTAGCTCTTAATAGATATGTGATCCGATTCTGTAACATTGATATGTGAGGATTTTTACGCATTTGCCTCGTTATTTCATCGATACATATATCATTCGCGTGTCGATGATTGTCGAACATTTTTCATATGCGGATGTTTTTAGCATACACGGGCCCTTGTAAGTCTCCTGCAATATTTTCAGCGCTCGTGGAGGCGAAAGCTTTGTTTTGAACTCAAAACTTTAAATGAAATCTTTTTTTTAATTTATTTTTTATTTATTTTTTTTGTTTGTAAAAAATCGTAGTGTGATTAACACAAGAAGAAGCTTTAAAAATACTACTTCGACGGCTGTTAGCTTGCGAGAAGAAAATATTTATGCGTCTCTCTTTAAAATGACAAAAAAAAAAAAAAAAAAAAAAAAAAGATGCGATTACTATATACGCTGAATACATGCCGTAGAGATTTTAAATTAATTCTTATTATTTCATTAATTTGTTGCAATATTTATTTAAACTTGATTTTTAAATCCGTTTCTTTTTAAATTAATACATATATATATATACATACATAAATAATCAGTTCTGTCTTTTGAAAACAAACTTATTCAATATGATATTTGTCCTTAAAAGGTAAAAAAGGAAAAAAAAAAAAAAATCTTGAAAAAATAATCTACACTCTTATGCGTAACGTGAAAATATATAAAATAAAGCCTTACAAAACTTATTTAAAAGAAAAAGTAATTAATTAATTAAAGAAATAAAATCGAATTTGTTTAAACTTTTCGATTTGTTAGGCTCGTTGTTTGCTGATTGTTGTCCCCGTTGTTCTTAACTACAGTTATATTTTTATAATTACTACTACATTGTGAATCGGCCACAGAGCGACCATCGCCTTCGTCACGCCGTAATAGTTCGCTAAACGGACTGGGCATGCGTTTTAAATTGCTTAACGTATTCATAGTTGCATTTGAAGGCAAACTTGTCGTTTCGCTCATATTGCCTGTACGTTTTTTGCTCTGACGTTCAAGTATATCGGCTGTCGTTAAATCACTTGCCTTTACAATACTTGAGGGTACATTGCTCAGCCAGGGCTTTAGTGAGGTCTTCTTTTGCACCGTGGCCGCTTTACAGCGACATATGACGTCGGCTGGTTCACCGCAATTGCTACAAATTTCCTTCTGATTGATATTTGCAATTGAGCTGGTGACGTTGGTTGTCAAATTATGAGTATTTAACGTCTTCGTGTTAGCTGTACTTACTGAAGATGTAGATGAGTTGCCACTTAATTCCATTTCGTTAACAGCATCAACTAAATTTTTCAAAGCATTCGTATTAGCTGAATTGATTTTATTTGGGCTCTCGTTTTCTTCATAATTTTTGCTTAGTAAAAGTTTTGATAACGGCGGGGCCAAACCCAAACCTAAATTACGTTCATGATAGACTTCTGAGATAGTAGGAGTCATTTCCCGATTCATATGCCGCATTATTGAATCCTGTATGGTTTTTTGATTGTTTTTGACAGCCTCTTTGGCCACGGCAATCTGACTGTCAGTGGCTATATGTGTGGTACTAAGGCCGGAGGCATTTGGTTTCATTTCCTTTTTAGCTTCATTCAGTAATTCACTATCATCTTGTGAGAAGTACAAATTGGAGGCGTTAAATACTAAAGCGTTGTCGTCTTCTTCAGGCAAATTAATAGGTTTACGACAACCCGCTGTGTTATTTGCAGTAGCGGCTATAACAGTTGCCGTATTCGCTTGAACGCCATTAACTTCGGTGCGTACACTTAAACGATCCATAAAAAGTGCATGTTCTTTGCTAACTCGAGCGGCCAACGAAGATTGCGCATTGCCCAATTTGATTTTGGGCTTCAAACGGAAATGTGACATTGGCATTTGCACTCCCAATTTCAAACTACGTTCAAATTCTGATTCGCTGCTGTTGGAATCAGTATTATTATTGTTTGTTGCTGTTGTAATTGGATTTTGATTAGAAACAGTCATTTGTCCTAAATTATTATAAACCGGTGCCATAGGAGCTAAAGGTCTCAAACTATCGACTAAAGGCATGTTTTGACGCGGTGGTGGTAAGGGTGGCATATGGTTAGCATTTTGCAATAAATGGCCTCCACGTCGAAGGACAGTAGCATGACCGGAACCTTCCCAATCGGTTGTAGAGCTAGCTGAACTGGAACTATCTGGTCGTCGCGACGCATTTGCAGAAGGTGGGATTGCACCCATTTCGGGTATAGCCGAATCACCTAAGTAACCGATTCCACTTCCTGAATATAAATTTCTTATGCGTGTTTGATGGGCCAAAGCGAGTGAAACATTTTGATCTACTGGGTTTTGAGTAGTAACAGGTGGACTGGGTGTGAAGGCAGCATCACTTTCACCACCACCTCCTGGACGTGATACTCTAACAGGTGCTCTTAGGCTGGAATAACCTAGCCGAGGAATGACCGATTTATTAAGATGATTTTGCGATATGTAACCATCGGATAATTCGCTGTCGGTGGTATTATTAAGGCTTGAATCCAGCTGTGGATACATGGCTACCGAGGTTGAGCTGCTAGTATTGCTCGTTGGTGGACATTCGCTTTCAGTGCGACCGCCATCAGGTTCACCTCGTCGACGAACATATGATATGAATGCTGAACTACCAGAGCTTATTACTCTCGAGCGATTGATGGGCAATGGCGGCAGTGAAGACACTAAACTTAAAGGTTTATTTGAGTTCCCTGGCGAATTAAGGCCGATATTTGTTTGTGATAGGGAATTCAACGGATGGTTGGCAGGTGTATTGGCAGTAGTCAAAGCAAGATCAGTGGTATTGTCCTCAACGAGAGATTCGCAACTACTGCTAGAATCTAAGCCCAAGCTTTTTGGAGCCTCTTGGGTATCTAATAATAAGAAGTAAACTTAAGACTTGGACAATTATAAGAGATGCGTTTATTTTCACTTACCAAATAAAGCCAATAATGCTTGTAAAACAAATTGACACGTTCTGCGATTGGCTTGTTTGCCCGTTCTCAAAGTTACTTGGTCTTGTCCGACTTCAGTGAGGTCAAAGCCTACGGACGCCAAAAGTTCATGACAACCGGCCACGCGCCATAATCTTACACTTAGAGGTATTTCTATAGAAGCCTCTAAGTCAGGGCTACCTTTGGATGGAAACTGGGTTAGAACATTGCGTATAACCGCTATAATATCATCAGCCATATCCGAACTATTAACTAATTTAGCTAAGGCTTGCAAAGTTAAAGGCGTTAGAGCAAGCAATGCCTGCAAACTGGCAGAGCATTGTGATAATCGGTCTTCAGGATCTGCTTGGGGAAAGAAAACACTTGAGGGTATACCGTTGGCTGCTGGCTCGAAACGAAATCCAACTGCCATAAGAAGATCTTTCCAGCCTGCCACAGGGCCAGCTTTGTTTTCGATACTTTTCTGTGTGGTATACATGGCATTTTTCTGGCCGCGATGAATGCGCTGTAACGATTTTTCTACTAGATGTAGACACACGCGTAATGCATCACGACATTTGTCGGGTGTACGCATCAGTTCGCAGAGAGCGTGGCCCATTAGAGCCACTTTATTGGATAAGCGAACATTGCCTCCGATCAAAAGGAATCCAGCCCAGTTAGCAGGGTGAGCAAAGTGCTTAGTATGTTGCACGGTTTGCATAGCCTCCGCTAAAGCTCTATGGATTAGGATGGAAGCGGAGAAATGCATTGCAATGTCGTATATTATTTATAAAAAAAGAACGTTACCTGGCAGCTCTGGCTCCCTGAAGTAAAGCTGAATAAAAGGCTCTTAATAAAATTTTTGCTGCTGTTTCTGGTACAGGCCATAACGAAATTAGAACAGCGCCAGCTCCTGCGCATAACCAACTACCGGCCAAGTTAGCTACTCCTGCACCTGTTATGGGTTCAATTGAGTGGTAGGAACTCAAAACTACCAGCTTAGCGTTTAGTTTCATATTTAAAACATCGGCTGCTGAGAGTATAAAATCTGATAATTGAGGGAGTTCCATGTTACCACCAGAAAGCTCTGGCGTTTCGTCATCTTGTTCACATTGGCCTTTGCTATTTGCTCCAGCTTGATAAAATCTCTTTTGTGTTTGGGAGTCGACTACATCACCTGGACTTAATACAACCGCTCCTAATTTCCAGCTAAGATTTGCTGCAAAATGCACACATTCAGCAGAGGAAAGTTCTGAAATGACTGCTTCTTTGGTAGCATTGCAACCAGCCAAGGTTTTAGCTTGCAACATATCGGCTACCATTGCTGCTTCCTGAAGGGATGCTGGCGACTCTGACCAGCCCCAAGTCTCAGCTAAGGTAGCTGGAATACGTGGCCCACCTACCACCAACGCAGTATTAAGATTTTCCGCTAATTCTCGGCTTCTTATTATTTTGCTTTTTAGACGCAATGATTGTAAAGAAGGTACTGTAATGATCGAACAACGTTCTGACAAATATTCACCCTCCTCCTTTGAACTGCGTAATATAGCAAATGGTACCAAATATAACTCGTTGTCTAAAACCAAAATGAGTTCTTTGCGGCCTTGACGTGACACTGCGCAGCCTGTTGGTAAAAGATCATCAAATGGCGATAAAAGTAAGTTAAACAGAGTATGCAAGCAAGAAGGACCCTGCCAAGCAGGCAACATGGGCGCGCGCCGAGACCGTGAGGAGCCCTGCAAACTACCTATTGATCTAGTAGAACCTTGCAAGCTTGCTACCGAACCTCCGACTGAGCCCAAGCTGAAGAGAGAACTCAGCGAGTAATTAGACGAATTCATTAGATGATTTCGATTAACCATTCGTAAAAACCCAGATCTCTCATTCGAGAAATCATCCAGTAGATTTTCAGAACTAGAACGCCAACCACTGCCATCACCTTCTTGCAATATACTTTCTGAGTTAACACCCAAATTATCGCGCACCATATTAATGTAACGCTCCAACAGGCTCTCTTTATCTTCCACATTCTTAGCATGCTCTGCTAATTTTTCACTGGACATCTTCAATGTTTCCTCGCTTATTTTGATAGAATGGAAACGCACAATACCCTTAAGCGGTTGCAAGAACCAAGCATACAATTCATCTCCAGCTAGGCTAAAATACAAAACATTCGTTTTGGTGCGGTTAACAATATCATAAATGCTTTCGCTGCAAGTAACAGTCGTTTTTCGAGTCATACTGTTAGTATCGGGGCTAGTGCGCGCTTTACAACGTTCAGCTGCCACTAATGCGTCTTCATTACGTTGCATAAGTACAAATATTTGCTGTAATATATGATAGCAAGACGTCTGTAGATCAAATAAGCTACTTCGAGCTTCAGGACTACGTTGATCATAGCGTACTGATTCTAAGAGTTGAGCAGCATTTTCCATTTGAGATCTGGCTTCCTCATTGTCCCCGGAAGCTTTCAAAGCAAGACCTAGATTGTAAAAGAACATAGTAAATTCTTTTTATGGAAAAATTTTGGATGAAATAATTTACCTAACTGATGTCTTATTTTAGCTTCTTCTTCCGATTTATTGATAGATTGGGCTATAGCTAAACCTTGTTTTAAATAATTAATGGCTTGCGTATACTGACCCATTTGATAGAATACACGTCCTGGAAATTAATAAACAGTTTGAATTACGAACTCCAATGTACATAAGAATATATTTTTAAGAACGGTAGTTACCCAATGATCCGCAGGCATAAGTTTTGCTTAAACGATCGGTAGTTAGCGACAATTGCTTTTCATAAAATTTTACCGCATCTACATAACTGCGAATAGCTTCATATACTGAACCTAAATTGCCGCAAGCTCGAGCTTGCATAAAATTGGCACTTAAATGTTCACCCATCTCCAAATCCATTTTATGTAGTTTTAAGGCACCATCGTAGTCACCCATGCGTCGGTAGACGTTTCCCAAGGCACTGGTAGCATCAGATACTAACGTACGATCGCCTAGCTCCCGAGCAATCTCTTGTTGATGTTCTAAACAGTTGACCGCTTGTTCATGATTTCCAAGAGCGCAATGAATATTGCCTAAATCACCGTAAGCGACGGCCTTAACTTCGGGATTACCTAGTTCGTGTGCCACCACTAAACGTTTTTCTAGACAAACCAAAGATTCCTGTAGATTACCTAAGGCACGATGACTATGGCCTAAACCGCGATAGGCTCTCTCCTGGTCACGAAAACTTTGTAATGTAGTCGCTAGTTGTAAATGACGTTCATGGCATTTAATTCCCTCTTCATAGTCTCCTAAAGCGTCGTAACAATCGCCTAGGTGTCCCAAAGCTCGGGCTCTATCGTGTTGAGTGGTGGGTAAATTGACTCTTTCCAGGGTACCTAATTGTTGTTCCAAATAACCAATTGCTTCTTCATAATGGCCCATATTTAGCTTGGCTATTCCTAAATTACCATAAGCTTGAGCTTCAATGGCAGAATCTTGTAACTCTTGAGCGCGCTCTAATTGCTCTTGGTAACATTTAACTGCGTGAGTGTAACTGCACAGAGCCATATGCACGGCGCCCAGGTGGCCATGAGCTTTACATTCGCCTGGCAAATCAGACATTTCTTGGCGTAATGTCAACTCTTGTGTATGGTAACCCAATGCTTTATCATATTTTTTCACTAAACGATGAGCCAAACCTAAAGCTCCACAGGCTGCTGCTTCCATTGATCTTTCACGAGCTTGTCGAGCCAAAGTTAATTGACGTTGATACATTTTCGCCGCTTCTTCTATTTCTCCGGTGCGGATCAATATGTCTCCAATGTTCCCAAGGGCACGAAATTTTCCCGGCAAATGATTGGTCATATGAGCTACAGCCAAAAAATATTTTTGACATTCTAAGGCCGCTTGCGTGTTCCCTAAAGCTAAGTGCGCCAAACCTAAATTGCAATAAGCTCTGCCCATATTCATTTTATCTTGCAAATCTTTAGCCAAGGCTAAATCCTGATCGTAGTAACGAACAGCTTCACGATAATTGCCAATACAATAGTGAGCGTATCCTAAAAAATGACAAGCTTTTCCTTCGGCTATTACATCGCCTAATTCTTGTGATAACATTAGATATTGCTCGTAGTAGGGTACAGCTTGGGCGAACTCCTGACGTGAACTCAAGCAATTACCAAGATTTAGTAAAGCGCAGGCTTCACCTTGGGTATCTTTAAGTTCACGTGCTATATTCAGGTGAGCTCGGTAATGAATAAGAGCCATATCATGAGCACCGAGAGCTTGGTAGGCTACAGCGAGGTTGCCATGAGTGGACGCTTCTGCGCTGCGATCATTGACCTCTTTGCTAATGGTTAATTCCTGCTTGTGATATTTAATGGCTGCCTCATATAACCCAGCCGAGGAGTAGGCATTGCCAATATTACCGTAGGCACGACCCATGCCAGCACGATCGTGTAATTGGCGAGCTATTGTTAAATGGGCTTGATGTAGTTTTAAAGCCGCATCGTGTTCTCCCAGCAGCTGATAAACTATACCCAAATTTGAGCAAGCACGTCCTTCGCCTACTTTATCACGGGCGGCTAAAGCCATTTCCAATTGTTTCTCATGCCATTTTTTTGCTTGAACAAAATCGCCGGCACATCTAGCTGCATGACCTAAACCTGCGTAAGCACGAGCTTCAATGTTACGGTCGCCGAGTTGTTGAGCTATCCTTAATACTTGTTCATGGAAGGTAATAGCTTGCGAAAAATTTCGACGGTAATGATGGCTGGAGCCTAAATTCGAATAAGCACGAGCTTCTTCCACTTGATTTCCTAATTTACGAGCTAACCGTAAGTGCTGGGTATGACAATCAACAGCCGAATCGAATTCGCCCATGGCTAAATACACGGCTCCGACATTGCCGATTTCTCGAGCTTCTTGTAAACGGTCCCCCATCTGCTTAACCAATTGTACGCATTGCTTATGACTGGCTAATGCATTGGGATAATCGCCAATGGCTGTATAAACATGCCCTAAAGAAGTTAAAGCTGCGGCTGCCGCTTGAGTATCCTTGCACTTCATAGCCAATACTAGTTGATAACGGTGCGCTGTGAGAGCTTCTTTATAGGAACCTTGACTAAAATAGGCGGAACCTAAATTGCCATGAGCCCGACATTCACCTGCTGTATCACCCAGACTTTTAGCGACCGCTAGATCCTGTTGCATATAACTAATAGCTTTATCCAATTGATTTAAGGCCCAATGAGCTGAACTTAGAGCACTGAAGACTGAACCGCGTAATTTTAGAGAGCATGAACCTATACGTAGCGCAGCTTCCAATACCGTCACGGCTGAATGATATTGACCGGCTTGAAGTAATTCTTGACCTACAACCGATATCACTACAAACGGTGATTGATCCAAATTCATGGCACGCAACTGTTGAAATGTCGGCTCTAGAGCATGACGTAAAGGACTTTTTATAGAAGCTTCAAGTAAGCCTGCCAATAACTGTTTATTTTGGACATCTTGACCAAGACCAGCGGCAAAAGAAGCCAGTGCCTCTCCATAACGTCCAAGACATTGTAAAGCAACACCTTGACGAAAGTAAGCCTTTGGCCATTGTGGGCATAATTCTCGAGCTTTAGTAGCGTCTTGCAAAGCCAAAGCAAATTGGCCCTGCTTAAGACGGGCAGCAGAACGATTGCTATATAATATGTAATTGCCGGGATCCAATTGCAGAGCATCGGTGTAGAGAACAACAGCTGTGGCGAAATCTCCATTCTGGCAAGCAGCATTTGATTGACGGACTTTTTCAAGAAATAAGGCACGATTAGCTGCTGGCAATTCAGGATTGCATTCAGGTTCGTTCTGAAAGGAAACGAAGAATATATGAAAAAGATGCGAAAAGATGAGTGCAATTTTTATTGAATTAATTCGTTACGTTCGTGCTTAAGCTAAAAAATGTCCTTTTTTATAATTGTTGGATTGTGATGAAACATATGCTTAAGCACCGTTAGGTAACGAAGTTCTAAGAGATCATCAATTACCAACGAGGCTTAATCAATCTTAATGAACGTTTAACAAGTACAAAGTTTGAACGTAACCTTAACATTGACCAATCAATCCTGTTGTGATCTTTACTTACATGTTTCGTTGTATACGAATTTAGTGTGAAAGATATTAAGCCTGATAGAACACATGGTTCTTATTGCGTGTAAGGTTTTACATGTGGAGCTATCTGCTCATATCGTCTTTTGTTTATCAATCCTAACATAAGGTCTCAAGCATTAAATGTCGACGATTTGAACGCACGATCATCGGGCGAGAGAAAATGGGAAAATGGGTAGTTAAGATGGATGGAATGACTTATTGATAGGAAACGTCTGACTTCATCTATAATTGCAGGTGAAGTCGATTACAATTATCGCTACAAATGTTGAACAAACAGCATCATAAACGTTACCTATTGACTTGAGATTGTAGCTTTTCTTATAAGCGTTAAACGCGGGCATGTACATTAGCCTTTTTTGTTTTGAGATGCATTTAACATAATTACTATCCTGACTAAGCAATGAAACTTTATGTAGAACAATGAATTCAGTATGCATACATATTATTAGTTTTAAGGCCTACGGTTCGTACTCTGCATACTGTCAGCCTCTAGCCAATAGCAACCCTAAAGATATTTTATGTGTATGAGCATAGTAAGTATAATAAGAACAGATGTGCGTTTGGTTAGCAGCGAAGAACCGCTTCTTTCTCGTATTGCTTACTGTTTATAAACAGATTTGTTACAAAAAGCGCACAGGTATGCGTGCATATGCGGTACGAATGTGTTAGTTCGCATACCAATAATCTGGTTTTGTATTACTTGGCGTTTTGCTGTTTTATTGTAGCTAAGAAATCGAAGAATGATGAAGATGATGATGGAATGAAATGAATACAACGTTTAGTTTGGAATGTTGAATTAATGCTCATTGCTCGCGCTCACTTTATCATTAAATTACATTTTCCCATATAATAATCTACAAAAGCTTACTATGTGCTGTGGTAATAAGTGCTATAACAACAACAACAACAACAACAACAAAAACAACAACAACATAGCACATCAACGCCATTATCATCTTTTGCATTAACATAAACATTATAAACATTGTTGTTAAACAGTGTTGCGTTTCATTGTTCTCTAACCTCTCTTTTTCACTGCCAGTCGTATTCTATTTACTACGTATTTAAGAAATCCTCTCGATATAAAATTCTTCATATATATACAAAAACATTTAAGTTTATAGTATATTATATATATGTAAACGTATGTATATGTATATATGTGTATATAAGAAAAATAATTTGTTAAAAAAATTGTAAAAAAAAAAACTTTTTTTTTTTTTTTTGATTAATATAGAAAAGTTTTCATAGATAAGTTTTAAAGTTTAATTGAAGTTGTACGTTCTTGTTGTTGTTATTGTTGTTGTTATTCTTGCCTTTTTCCCGTGATATGTGTCTATACCCCCTATACGCTACCTAGATTGATTACCTAGATACCTGAGTTTATATGAATGCCTTTTGCAATCTCTCTCGTATCTCGTGTCTCGTGTGCATTGAAATTATTATGAAAAGCGATTTTATTTTAGCGATGATGTTGATTGAAATTGCTTACAACCTATTCAAGTTAAGTTTACTCTACGAAATGCGCTGCCAATATTATTGAGTTATTGTATAAGGCAATCACAACATTTTTATGTAAACCGTGTACGTGTAGTATCTTTTGGATTTTCTCTTAATCTTTAAGGCATTTTTATATGGATTGTGGGCGTTTTATGTGGTCTGTGAACTTTTGTAATCTATGAACATCAACCGAAGTATGTAATATATAGGAGACTGGATTTTATTAAGTTTTCTTTTCTTTTCTTTTCTTTTTTTTTTTAACTTAATATTTTCCCTTTTTTCCAAGTTCTAGTAAAAATTATATCAATTTTCATCGGGAAAAAAATATATTCGATTTTTATTTTATGGTAATTAATAGCCGATACGATATGGCAATAGCAAGATGATGAACGACGAGTCATACGGTTAGCGAGAGGGAGAGAGACCGTGAGTCAATGACAACCAACTAAGCCTTGGCGATTGGTAGCTAATTATTTTTATTATTCCTAAAGAGATCAACTTTAGAGGAGGCATGAGAATACGAAATATATTCATAACGATATCTCAGTTCGCTATATATTTTTATAAATGGAGTATATACTTATTTTTTTTTGAATTCGTAATGCATTAAAGTTTTAATGGCTTTTAATTCTGAAACGATCGTTCGTTCGTCCACTGTCTCATGGTAGTAAGAATGCTGACATTGAAATAAGTATAAATTTTTTTAGATCATGTTAAAACCTGGACATGATCAAGTCACAACTCCTTTTAAATAAAAATTCATAAACTCACTATAGTTGATCACGTCTCATTATTAAATGGCCTACACCACCCTAGAGTTTGTTTGTTTCCGTAATGATTTTTCAAAATAAGGCATAAAGCCTTTAAGGCTTTATATGGAATATGGACAGACGGGTAACTTGCACTACAGATGATGTAGAATATAATAAAAGAGAGAATATATTCAAAACTAATTTGAAACAAAATTAAACTCAATATATTATCGTCTTTAGTCAGATATCGATATAAAATTTTCTTCTTTTTCTTTTTAAGTTATAAAAAAGTTACTTAAGTTACTTAAACACCAGATGTCAGTTACGAAAGTATCGAGCATTTTGCTCATTAGTATTGCAAAGAAGGAATACTTAATACTATATTTGAAAAGCTGATGTTTTTCAAGGTAATGGGAAAGGGAGGGAAGATAAGCAGATAAGTACATGCATACGAACTTATAAAGTTACATGAACTTTTCGATTTGATTTGAAGAGACAATGACCGATGAATTTTAGCAGGAAGAAAACAGTGTGGTTTATGCACAGAACCCATTCGCAAATGCAGCTAAAAATTAGATATTTAACAGCGTTGCTCATCGCTAAAGTCTGAGCCACTTGGGAAAACCTGATTGAAAGACGAAAAAGGACTTTGCGACAGCTGGCAAACAAAATTTATTCAATTTATCATTCGCTTCGTGAATCTCAATAGAAGTGCAAGGATGCGAAGTTATTTATTAAACCGTTGCTACCGTGCAATAAAACACAAATAATGTATGAAAACGTTGTGCAGTGACGAGTTCCGAGTAAAGCCAAAGGAAATTCTGCTATGTTCAACGTCAATAAATCTAAGCCAAAGAACATTTTCGATGCATACATATATTCATATATCACTTGTTGTTCTTGCGCTTTCTATAGAACTTTTTGAGAAGTTTTATGGCGGCGGAAGTATGTCTTGCCTTATTGCCGAAAGTATGTCATAAGAGAATGCGTATATGTGTTTTCATAATAATATTTTCCAAGTACTCTGCTCTATGCCTACTATATGTAGCAAACAATCAATACCAATATTCAAAGGTATATTCATAATACATTTGTTTAGATTTTTCAAAACTATCCTTAGGATTATATCCGATCCAGTTGAACTCAATTAAAATTTTGATTTGATCGGTATCAGTTTCGAAAGATCGATTAGAGTAAAGAGCAATACGCAGCTTAATAAGTTCATAGGGTTCGTTCCTAATTAAATTTTTCCATTATTTTAGCATCACTAAAGCAATTATAACTTGTAAACCAAGGATCGGAACGCTATGCAAGTTTGGCACACCTTCCTAAAATTGGTACTATTTAAAAATCATATCGATTCGCCAATAGTTGTCCTAAATGCATATGCTGCCCTATGACCTTATTGAGTGATGTGTTAGTTTAATGATGAAAATCTCTGCAATAAAATTTCGCAAAGTACTCTTCACACAAAATTTGCTTTAACTCGCGTACTCGCTGAAAGAATTTTGCAAAGAAATTTCGATCTATAATTTCCTCTAACAGCATACTCTCCATCTTTCATCTGTCAGTTTAGCAACACATTTTTGGTATATGCATCGAAAATACTCATTAATTATATCCTACACTGCTTGTGGTACTGGATATATTAAGTTTGTACGGACGTACGTAACACCCGAAAGGATTTGAGATAGACTCTCCTCCTTTTATTATATCGATCGATTCAAAATCATTTTCTGAATTCTAACATCTAAAAGGACTTAAAATAGATCAGCCTTTAATTATATCGTCCGTCTTTCTGTCTGTTATGTATTTTTGTGTTGAACCTACAGATCGCAATCTTTAAGATATTTCAATAAAAATTTGCATACTGATTTGTTTTTCCTCAACGACGACAGCTATTAAAAATCGTTCGGATCACACTACTTTTTTGGCGACTTCCCATATAACGGATAGGGCATAATATGAAAAAATATTCTAATTTTCAGGATTTCGTGACAAAAGTCGTTTAGTAATAGCATCTCGGCATCCGGAAACTCTCGGTGTAGAAACTCTGGATAGGATGGGGAAATTTTTTGAATTTCTTAATATAAGTTCGTTCCTATGAAAAATGAATTTTTATATGTTGAAAAAGCCTAATTTTCAATAGTTGTTGACGAGAATTCGTTCATAATAATAATGTGACATATAAATTTAACCTTAACGAATATTGATCATGTAGACTTATTATTTTGATTCCATTCCATGTAAGGGCTCTAATGAAAAGTAAGCTTTTGTACGCCCAAAAAGGTTTAATTTTTAATATTTTATGATGCAAATTGGTGCTTGGTAAGTTAAGCACAAGGAATTTGGATGACATATGTCAATTTTTTATATCGCATCATATAATGGGGCTTTCATGAAAGCAAACCCTTCTATGGCGACAAAGTTTAATTTATGGTTTGACATGAGGAAAGTAACTGAAAAATAATATCTGATAGATACTCTAATATAATTTAGACTTGATTAAGGTTTGGGTAGTCTTCGATATGAGTGCTTTAATGAAAATTACGTATTGAAATGAAAGTAATGTATATAATAATTATACAAAATGGTGTAGGGTATCTATTTAATGATTGGGCTAATTTGCTTTCTTCTATTTTTAAAATATAGAGAAATTTTCCTGTAATTTTCCTGTAATGAATATTTTCTTAAAATGTCAATTTTCACTTCATCCGTTCTGAAGATGACCGAATAGAAAATATAAAATGCGAACATAATTTATTGGCGTTTAGTTATTGGGAGTTTTTCTTTAAGACAATGTATTCCGAATGTGTTTCGAATTTTCCATAACTTAAGGTTCAATGCTTAGGCATTTGATTTATTGTTTTTGTTTATTATCCACTGAATTAAGTTTATACGATGACAGGACATGATTGTGCAAAAAGTCTGAAACAATTATTGGTTGAAGTATGCAAATGTCCAAATAGGCATAATTATAATTTGAGATGGAAAAGTATTTTATGCGAAAAGTTTCATTTCGAAAATAACAACAAAAAAAAAAACACACACACACACACACTCTTAAGTGACTTTAAAATTATTTGTTGTACAGTGACTATCATCATTGAAATTTTGGTTAAGCATCGATAGATATATTTTTCGTGAAATTATTTGAAAAAGAAATCATTAGAATGTTAGCCAAACCGAAATTGCTTTAAAAAGTTGAAGATTAAACGGAAGTTTATGAAAATTACCAATTATAACTTTCTATAATAGTTTATGCCCATGTCGAAAAGGAAACACACAACGACCACACCTTTGAACAGAAATAAAGCAACAAGAACAAAAACGACAATAACAACAACAACAACAACGACGAGAATACTAACAACAAAAATAACAACAGCAACAACCGACAACAACAGAAATTTTAAAATCAAAATGAATATAAATCAAACTTAAAGCAAGGAATGAAAAAAAGAAAAGAAAAGAAAAAAAAAAAAACGAAACAAAAAGTAAAAAAAAAAAATTGTAATTTTTCAAAACATCTTGTGTTTGTGTGCACTACACAACATTTCCATTGGAATATGACGGAAGTACAATGAATGAACAAGACATGTTGCCAACAATAACAACTGCTGCAATAAACAAACATCAGAACAACGAAAATACTTTTAAATTGCATAGAGTTGTGATTCTAAGATGTATGTATGAGTAGTAAAAGAAACAAAAACAAAAAAAAAAAAACCAAAAGTAACTATCCAGGCCTGCCAGGTACAAGTCTATGACTATAGATGCAAATTTGCAAATAATATAAAATACACACATACGTTGGTATATATCATATATATATATATATATGTATATATATATATATATACGCCATACACATATATTTATGCCATATACGTATACATATATATATATATGTAACAGTTCACTTTAATCAACTAAATAACACCGTTTATTGAAGATTAGTAATTGTTTTAAGTTTTGCTTTTGATGCATGATCTCATGAGCGATGTGCGATGGATTTGTAAGAAAATTTTGCATACATTTATTCCTATAAACAGAACAGTAAATATATATATTTACTAGCAAGATTCTGTATGCGTGCATATATGTGTATGTGTACACATTTGTACACATATTTGTGTGTGTGTGTGTGTGTGTGTGTGTATGTGTTTGATGCTTTTGATTGTCATTAATTTGTGTTGAATAATGTACTCATATTTACCGTTGTTTATATACATAGAATTGTACATGTTGCTATTTAATTATATGAACAACAAGTTTTTCGCTTAAGTCTTTTGTTGTGCTTCAGTTTTCTCTTTGCTTCAATTACAAAAGAATTATTTCTTATAATTTCATAATGTTTAAGATATGAAAACGTTTTTTTGTTTTTTTTGTTTGTCTTTTTAAACTTCTGACATTTTCTCACATGTTGTCTTGGATTTGTGATTATTTAAAATCAACAACAAGTATATAAAGATAATAAAAAACCGTCTAATCCATCCAACCGACCGTTTATGAAAATTCATCTATCCATCTATCCATCCAATCCCTGTCCAATGCTAGTCATCTTTCAGTTTTAGTAAGCTTCAATTCTTTCTTTCGCTCTCTTTCTCTTTCTTCCCCTTTCCCCTCTCTCTCTCTCTCTCTCTCTCGGTGTCTCTCTGTCTCTTTCTGTCTCTCTCTATCTCTCTCAGACACACAAACACGCACTCATACTTTCTTTCTCTTTTCATCTTTTATATTTTCTTTCCTTTTTTTACATTTATCTATCTCTTTCTAGCTTTCTTTTACTGTCGTTGTGCAATTCGTAAGCATACGCTTGTTTGAACGCATTTATAGCATTCACACTTGAATGCATTCTTACAGAATCAGACACCACGAGGACGTTCTCAACAAGTTATGTATATATAGATATATATATATATATATATGTATATATGTGTGTGTAGTTACTTCAGTACTTCAGTACATGCGTGTTTGTGTGTGAGTTTAGTTATATCATATTATTCAAGCTGTGAACAGAGCTGTGGTTTTTAGTTAATGCTTACAGATACATATGCACACACAAACGTTAATGCATGCATGCATGCAGGCAAGCAAGCAAACAACAAACATACAAATACACACAAACACACACACACACACACATATATATATATATATATATATTATTGTGGTCTGGTAATAATGAGATTTCATATATGTTGAAGGTCACTCACTCACTCGCAACTATATGTATATATATACATCCATCCATACATCCATACATCCATACATCCATACAGTCATACATCCATACATCCCTACATACATATATCCATACATCCATACATACATACATACATACATACATACATACATGCAAGCATACATACCAAGATACGTAGATAGGTACTCTCGTTTGTAAGTGAAGTCTTTCATATTTTTTGTTTTTTGATGTTGCTGACTATATTTGCGGTCGAATAATTGTTAACAAATACAATACATGGATTTATATGCATGCGAGTACGTACGTATTTAGGTTTTTTTATTTTTTGAAATGAATTAAAAAGGAAAAACAAAAAAGAAAACTTTTTTAAGGTTTCTTTAATTTATCAGTCACACACACAGTCAGTTTACGATCATCAGTCAAAAGCTAATTTTTTGTTTTGTGTTTTTTTTTGTATGGTGGGAGAAAACCTACTTTTTTTTTTTTAACGCATTTTTCTCAACTAATTTCTATTTGGTTTTCTGCTAATTTTTTTTGTTTTTTTTTTTTGAAAGGATATTGTCAGGTATTCAAGAAGAGACGACAAGTAAAGTATTTAAGTCTGGAGTATAGACGCGCTATACATATGTCTGGGGATTTTTCGAAATCCACATTCGCATTTGATGAAGGAAGAAAAAAAAAAAAAAGCAGAAAAAGATCAAAAAATTATTGCAAAAAATTTTTTTGTAGTCGCGACTGCCGTAAGTTTACTTGCTTATTGGCAAAGCGAGATATTAAACGTATTTTTTATTTTTATAAATGCGTTGCATTTACACACAGGTCTGAGTTAATTTGCAAGTGCAATAAAATATTTTGTTGCGAATTGCTTCGAAATAAAAATAATAAAAAAAAAATTTCATTTTTGTGTTTTGTTGTTTTTTTTTTTTTTTTTAGGACACTTTAGGTCATTTCCAAAACATAAGGCTTATGCTCTATATAGTATCTTTGAGCTTTAGCTTTTGATCGGGAGAATGATAAATTGCCATAAAAGTATCAGATTTCGTAAATTTTTGAATCCATAGCGAAACTAGCTTCTTAACGTGCTAGAATGCTAACGGGTTTTATGTTTACAAAGAGATTTAAATGAACTCCTTTGCATTTTTCTGTCTTGATGCCGTTTATCTTTATGGTTTATTCCTTTCTCTTTTGCTTTTCTTTTCTTTTCTTTTACATATACATACACATATAGTCTCTCAGTCATGGTGATCATGGTCTTCTAAATTAGCATTTCTTTATTTCTACCTCTTGTGTTTAGAATCGTTTGTTTGAAGGGTTTTTTACGAATTGTCTTTTTTTTTGTTTTTTATTTTTTTTTATATTTTATGTCTCTCACTGAAATGCGTTTAGTTTAATTGTTGTGTCTTTAGGTTATATTCGACTTAACGTTATATTCATACTCAATTTTTCCAAGACAAGGTCTAAATAGTAAAGCACGTGGATAGTTTAGCTTTCTCTTTCCAATCCTAATCGTTGATCAAAGGCATCCCCATACCCAATAATAATATTATACACACATATACATATGCATTAATTCGTTCGCGAATTTTCGCTTTAAAACATAAAATCTCTCAATAATATAAATTTTATCTTATTTGAAACGTAATGAAAGCGTGCAACGTAATAGAAACTATTAGAGATAGAAACGATTAGAGAATGAAATATGAAAATGAAGAGTAGAGTAAGGGAAAAG
>KK499804.1:730076-795076 GCA_000688715.1 Glossina pallidipes | reverse complement strand
TATATATATGTATATATGTATATGTATATATATATGTATATATATATGTATATATATATTTATAACATATACGACACATCACTCAATAAGTTCCTAGGATGCTTTATAGATGTTGCCACTAGAAGAAGAAGAAAAAAAGAAGAGAAGAAGACAAGAAGATATACAAATACGTATATATATATATATATGGACAATGTATTCATGTATTTAGGAAGTGAAGTCATTCCAAAGAAATTTCTATATAAATATTCGCTATATGAAACTATGAGAGGTAGATAATTCGATTTTGCTCTTTGCCCGTTTATCAAACTCTAGCTTCTCGATGCTCGACGTGAATGCTTTATTTTTAAGCTGTATGTACAAGTATCACTTATCCGGTTAAACTGCACGCAATATGATTTTTTTGCGCTTTGAATCGATCGGGCTTTATGCTGAAACAAAGCCCAAATGTGGAAAGCCTTACTTTTGCAACTAATAATGTGTGCGTTATAATAATCAGCGTTCAAAGAATGAAAATGCAGAGTAGGCGAACCATTCACATCGCCAAAAATGCCGAAGATCCATGATGCCTAGATTTTAAGAGATCAACTAAATTTACGGGAATGATGAGCTGTTTCGGATACGTTAGCAATAGTAAATTGAAAACCGCTACTCTGCTCCGCTATATTCATCGATTCTCATTTCTTTCGATTAAAAACAGGTTTCATTCCAAGAGTCATTGTCTGTCTGAGCAGAGCTTTGATTTTTATGCCACAATCCACAAAATATGGACAGTTTTGATGCAAAAACATCGATTATCCTTTCGGCAATGAATTGATATTCTGTCAGGAAGATGGAGTAAGCTCCCGTTTTATACTCTACACCACTTGTGAGGTGGTTGGTTATGTTAAGTTTGTGCAAATGTACGAATACCTAAGTTGATCTTTGTCTTTCCGTCAGATTTTCTTGTATTTAACGTAATACAGGTCGCAATTTTTGGAGATATTTCGATGAAATTTGGTACAACGAGGTGTTTTCACTCAACGACGAACTCTATTGAAAATGAAAAATTGGTTCATTTTCAATAAAACGCCTTATTTTGAAAAATCATTGCTTGAACAACTATTTTAAGCGAAGTGATGTGTGTTTGCGCGTCTCGTACAAAAAGTCAGAAATAATTCTTACATCTGCTAAATGTAGAAAAATATTTAAAAATATTCATTTAAACTGCTAGACATATCTTAAGGTTAGGCTGCCACAAGATTTCCAGCTGGCTTTAACGCAAACACACTTTAATTAAAATTAGACTTGATTTGAACGAATCACGTCAGCTGTCTAGATTTTTTTGGCAAATATTATCGATATTATTTAATAACATTTGTATTTGAATTACATTGAAGACTGCCCTGGTTTTCGTAAAACGGATGATCACGACTTCCACTTGATGAAAAACAGAGTTACAAAGAAACACACAGAGGACAATTTTGAACGTCTCTAACCTTCTAAGCTGATCATTTGTTTCGAGTTTTATATATATATATATATATATATATATATATGTGTATATGTGAAAAGAGTCCCGGGACTTGGTAAAAATAAAACATTTTCTTGTTATTAGTCAAGGTCGTCTGTTAAGCCTCATTCAAAATCAATTGACTTTGAAGCAACGCATTTTTGTACAATGCCAATGGTCATCATTTATTTCGATATGTCAATCAGGTATCGAAATCCCTGTAATGGGTTTATCCAGGTAGTTAGCTTGAACGACATCTTCAAATTTTGGCATAAATTCGTGCTATGCTTTTAATAACCGATCCATTGCTTATGAAACTCTTCGGCTATTGATCTTAAGTCAATTAAAAATGATTTTATGAATGGCGACCCGGATTTCAATCCCGCAAACAGCGTAGTAATCTTTGCAATTTCAATTCAATAGATAAATGAGCTTAATTTAGATTTAATAAGATCGAAGTAAAGCTTTTGTTCAATAAATGAATTGATTTAAACAATGTAAAGCAAAAAAAAAAAGTTAGCAAAATTTTTAACTAACACAATACATGTTAGTAATTAAAAAAATTGCTCGAATGATATATTTTGCTTACGGATAAATGCGAATAATTGAGAAGGATACTCTTGAAAAAAAAAAAAAAAAATAAATAAATAAATAAAAAATTGTACATTAAAACCTTTAGCGTATAAGTTAAGAGCCTGTCAGTTTCGTTATGAAAACGAACGAAATAAAATAACTATTATGGTAAGATGACGGTGTCTTTCTCTTTCTATTTCTTCTCTCCTTTCCCTTCTTAATTACCGATGTGATCATTAAGTTTGTATGTATATTGTATGTGCACATATAAACTAAGCACTAATAGAGGCGTGTTAACAAGACTTCATAAACACTATGGATGAAAGAATAAAATTTGTATTCTAAAAAACTTAGTTAAGTTATTGTATACAAACGTACATAAACCATTTGGAAGGTATTTTCGAAATCCTTTTATTAGTAAGATAAGCTAAAAGTTTTCGAAGCGATTAAACTTGCGAAAGAAAAAAACAAAACGAAATAAAAAAAAAAAAAGACAAGAATGAAAAGAATTAGATAATCGAATGGGGATTTCTGGTAAGACAGAGTTGTGTGTGTGTTAGAGTTTCGCCCCAAAATTTTACTGACATTTCTAAATTCCAATAATGTTAGAAGACTAAGAAGAAGTTATGTTTGTGTGTTGCTTGTGTGCCTGCATATTAGTAAACTAACCAACAGTAATAGCAATAGCAATGGCTGCAGCAACAGCAACACCAGCACCAACACCAACACCAACAGCAACAGCGACAGTAACAGTAACAGCAGCAGTAGTTTGGTGGATGAGGAAACTTCATAACTTTTACGATTGCTTACCACCTGTGCTGCTCAATGCTTATGTATGCTTTAGATAAACTTTTAAGTAACGAATACACTCCATATATATATATATATATATATATATATATATATATATATATATATATAAACAACGGCATACATAGATTGCATACACACCGGACTGGCTGAACAAGCACTATTAACAAACCGATCATAAGCAGCAGTCGTAAAGATACGCATCAAATAAAAATTGAGCAAAATAAGTTCATATGTATGTCTGCTCTTAGGTGCAAGAGTGTGTTTGTTTTGCTCCACTAGTTTCTAGTCTGTTGGCAATTTCACTTAAAGGCCTTTTGTGCTTTAAGGCTGTTTTTCTTTTCCATATGTGTATATGCTTGTATGTCTCCAGTCGAACGCAAGCATTATTGTGAACCAGAGCAATAATTACAACAACAATAGCAATAACATAGAACACTAACGTTAACTAAATATTGAGAAAATTCCAAGGAAGTCACCTTGGCCATCTGATGACTACGAAAATCAACGAACTAACCAACCAGCCAACCAACCAATTCTTATTTTTTAATGTTATATACATGTTATATATAAATATAATATACGCGTGTATATATATATATATATATATATATATATATATATATATGTTTATACTTTCTTTTTTGGATAGTTTTTTTTCTCGATTTTGTTATTATCATGAATTATAAAGTAAAGGTCAGGACTAGGGACACCAGTTAAATACTTCTCTCTATCTATTTAACTATAAAAATATAATTAAAATGCCATTTTTTTCAGTATACGGATAACATTTTCGATTTTCGAATAATTGCGGATAAAAAAAATAAATTTTAATTGAAACTTTACTTTAACCCTTAAGTGGATATTGTTGCCAATTGTTTATTTTGTTTTTCAATTATTAAATGAATTTTAAAAGTGGAACTGGAATGTAGACAATTAGTAACATTATGCATGTAAGGTTTAATTTATGTAAATTTATTTATTAATTTGTTTTTTATTTATTTATTTATTTATTTTTTTTTCTTTTTTATTTAATTGAATTGATGTACGATTAAAATGATGTGCTGCCTGCATAATGATGGCTAAAGGATTGTTAGAGGATAAGTGAAAAGTTGCCTTTCGTAGGCAGAAAATTGTATATAAATTTCTGGATAAAATTTGATAATAAAAAAGGATAAGTTCATGTATAGGATTTGTGATACAAAGCCTATAACGAACATTAAATGCCGATGCAAGCGATGAAAAAGTTTCTTAACTCAACATTCAAGAAAGTCTGTGCTGATGTTTTGTTATTTATTTATTTATTTTTTTTTTTTTTCTTATTACCACAGAAATGCGCCAAATGTTGTGCATCTGGAATGCGATCAATGACGATCGGTATGTGTTGATTGGAATTTTTTTTTTTTTTTTCTGTTGTCTTCCTCTTGCTTTTTTGTCTTCCTTGTGTCTCTCTTTTGAAAATTTGATTGAATTGCTTTAAGTCGATCAGAAAACAAGTCGAACGATATTAAGTTTTTATATACAACACTATTATGCTTTGGCATCAGTGTATCTTAATTTTTTTTTTGTTTTTTCTCCTTTTTTGCCATCACACTGTTCTGTTTTGGCCATAATGAAAATTCGTTTGATTAGTTGGTTAATCGAGTCTGTCTGTCTCGTTCCCCTCCACCATTCCCCCTGGCCCTCCAACATCAAAAAAAAAGGGCACAAAAAAAAAAGATATTCGACTTTATGCTAACTCTTAGAGTCAGATAGTACGCCTTATATGTTTTTGCGATAATCAATAAAAAATCGCTTCAGTTCAGTAACAAATGCAGTTTTGAAACATTCGTCGTCTCCTAAGCAAATCGAATTAATTTATATTATATTGACAAGTTGTAGCGAAATGTTGGCTTAGAATTTTAGAAAATGAATGAAGTCTTTGTTTCATTCTCCTCCTCATCCTCCTACTCTTCACTTTTACTCAAAATATTACATCTGTTTTTCTTCTTTTTTTTTTCTTTTTAAATAATAACATCAATCAGTATACCTTGAGCTTGATTCGCATTCATTCCAATTAACAGAATTGAATGTTTTCGGTTTCGGTTTGGATTTGTCTTAAACGTTGCATATGAAATTAGTTTCACTTTGAGGTTAAGAAGTAAAAAACTGCGAGATCATGACTGCTTTCGGAGCAGTCGAAAGAAGATGTAAATATTAGTTGGAAAATATATAGAAAGTATTTGTAATTAGGAATATTATCATGGTCTGCGCACAAAACTTATATACGTAAACGATTTTAGTTACTCGATAAAATTTTGATGATGAAAGATTAAAGGAATTTTTGATTAAAGTGCTTTTAGTTTTTGTTAATTTAGACAGCTATAAAAAGGCGTCATATTGAATGACTTACTCAGTTGCAACGTCATAGCGTGGCTTTTACGTGTCCGATTGCCATGAACGTTTGATAGAAAGCCAGTGAAGGATGAACTCAGACAGCTATTCATAGCTGACGCCACCAGAACGTGCTATTTTGAATTAAGTTCTCTTTGCTTTAGACTGCACATCTCGTATGCTTAAAGACGTTAGACGGAGAACTTGAAAATGTTTTCATTTTTATTTATTTATTTATTTATTCATACACACACACACATATATATATATATATACAGATACATACGTACATACATACGTACATATATATATATATATATGTATACAAATACATACATACACGCATACATACATATGTATATATATATATATATATATATATATATCTATATACATTATTTTTTATATGTTTTCATTTTTATTTATTTACTTATTTATATGTGTATATGTTTTTTTTATCTTCGAGAAGTTGAAAAAAAGAAAGAGCTGTGCTGGGGCTTCTTTTTCAAAGATCTTGTTCGCCTACTCGTGTAACACGGTGGCGGTCGGAAAGGCGTGAGGAAAGAGATAAGCAAGCGGCCGCATCCTAGCAGTTTCGTACGCAAGTGTTGTGCCTTTAAAGGCTGAGTGCTCCGCATTGAGATTTGAGTCCGCGTACGACGACTTGGCAGTTGCGATTTCTATCTATTCGGCTACTCAGACGGATCCATTTATTACTGGTGCCGATCAAACTGCTTTCGATGGGCATCAGGCATTTTTAATGGCCGTGAATAAGTCGAGCACTAAATTAAGCGTTGGCTCTATTTGAAGACCGTCACAAATATGAGGTATTTGCAATTATATTATTTTGAAGTTTTTCGTCCTTGTGTCCGTGTTGCTTAATTGCTTATCCCATTTGCTTTTCAGGGGTGATATTCAATAGGATGTGGAGGAAGAGAAAGAGATAGAAAGTGAACAGGCCGCAGCTAAGTGATTATGTGCATACTACGATCTAGTATGATCTACCGCATTGAGATTTCAACCCGCGGACACTCACTAGGTAGTCGCGTTTCTTATTTACTCGACTTTGCGGTAGGCCCGCATTGCATGTGTGTGAGCATCAAACTGACACGAGAGTTTATAACGAAAGGCTTAAAACTTAATACATACGTATATTCTCGGTTGAATTTTACAGATCAAGTGACCTGCACATGCTCATAGTAACCAACACAGAAATGAAGAAGAAAACAAAAAGATCAAAATTCGACTTAAGCTGAATATAATTTCTTTCTTTTCTTTCTTCTTTTTTGCTTTTTTTACTTTTTTTTTATTTTTTAAATTTCAAAATCTTCCCAATTTTGTTTGTCTTAACCCATTAGTTTTCTTTTTTAATATTTAGCTCTTCTAACGAAAACGTTTAAAGCAAAAATATTATAAAAAAAAAACCCTTAATGTCTTTTAAGAAAAACCTACTGACAGAGGTAAATGTGGTTGTTGAGAGAAAAAAAAAAAAAAAAAAAAAAAAAAAAAAAAGGCAGAAAAAAAAAAAAAAAAAAAAGGTAAAAACTACAACAAAAAAAATTGCTAACAAATCCAAAGAAAAAGGAATCCTTTCATCATGTTCCGCTGTCATGTCACATACATCGCTGTCTGTAGATGTCTTTCAGTCTACAAATGGTTGTTGTTATTGTTGTTGTTATTGTTGTTGTTATTGTTGTTTGCGTAGTTTTTTCGTTTTGTTTTTTTGTTATTTGTTTTTTTTCAAACCCTGTATCACTGAGGTTGTTATTGTTGCTGTTGTTCTTGTTGCTTTAGACATTACTTTAACAACAATGCTATCATGGTCGGCACGGTCGGCCCTTTTTTGTGATTTTTGTTTTTTTTTTTTTTTATTTATTATTTTTTTCGGTATAACGACAAGCAAAGCTAAAAACTAAGCTTATGATTTTGCTGGATTTTCTTGCTGTTATTTCTCTTAATTCTTCGTAGATCATGAATAAAAAGCAAAAAAAAAAAAAAAAACAAAATACAAAACAAAATGTTTTGTGTATTTTTTCTTTGGTTGTTTTTTTTTGTTTTTTTTTGTTTTGTTTTTACTGTATATAGTTGCTACTACTATTACTGTTCGCCGATGTATTGTTGCTTTGCAACATAGTCTGAGTAGTTTTGATGTCATTTTAAAAATTGGCGCCCATTCGCTATATAAAACTCATGTTACATGCTGTACTAACTCAATACAATTTTTAAATACTCACCAAGCTCTTCATTGCCTCCTTCTCTTTCGCACCTTATCTGTTTTAATACTTTTGTTCTCTCTTTCCTTTTCTTTTCGCACACACACACACACACACACACATCCACACACACACTCTCTCTCTCGCTCGCTTACCTTAAGTTATGCACTCTCAATAACAAGCTTTAATTTCCTAATTTGGTAGAAGTCGTAGAGTAATGTTGCTTGTAAACTATTGTGTAATGGCGGTAGCTGCTCTGCAGCTTATCCTTAAACCTCTAAAAGAGGAAACAAATCTGTTCATGTCTCTTGCCAGAGAGCATTTAAAATACCATTAAACCATTAAATTTTTGTAATAAAAATATTTAAAGAATTTCACAAGTGTATATATATATATATATATATATATATATATATATATGTATATATATTTATATATATATCTATATACATTTATATATATTTATATATCCATATGTTCATATATATACACACATATATATATATATATATATATATATATATATATATATACATATATATACATATGTATTTATATCCATATGTGCATAAAAATTCTTGCTTTCCTCTCTACTCTCACTCAAAGCTTTCTCTGCGCTGTGCCCCGAAACAATTATATAATTAAACGTTGTATTCGAGGTCCGTGTCCGTGTTTTAAATGGCATTTCATTACGTGTCTAGTTGCATATTTTATTTTATCAAGAATTTACATGTTTATGCTGTTGGTTGCTGTTGCCGCTGATGCTGCTGCTGTTATTGCTTTTCCTGTTGATTCTCTGACAGTCAGTCGGACATTTACATGGTGACGCAAATTATCTGTGCCTTGGGTATGGTTTGTGAAGACAATAAAATTTTTTTTTTTTTGGTTTAAAATATTTATAAAATTTTATCCGAATTATCCGTAAATTTTTCTTCAGTCATACTATTAAGCGAACAATTTATCGTAATTACGTATAAGTGAATAAATTACTCTTATTACATATATACTGAATAGGAGTATATTAACTATGCTATAGACTTTCGACCACTTTGATCGAATATTCAATTCTGTGAGATGCGATTAATTTAACTATGTTTGTCCATTCGTTCGTCCGTGCCTTTCGCCATTTATGCGAATATCCTATTCGGCTATTTGGAGTACAATATGTATTCGCATATTCATCTTCCCTTCTCGTCTATTTGTGTATCCTTCTAATTCGTCATCTGTCCATAAGACCGTTCATGAGTCCGTCCTTTAATTTATCGTGTAGTTTTTATATATGACCGTTCATTGAACTATTCATTCGTCTCCCTATCTTATCTGATCGTTTGGTTACTTACTTGCTTACGCGGTCACCTGTTCGTCTGTTCTTTCATACAAATTGTCAATATTTAGACATTTTGTTGCCATTGCATTTTTGATAATTTCATTTTAAGTGAATGCCGAGTTCTGGAACCGCATTTGAACAAAATATTCATCAAGTTCTGAATATGAAAAGTAATTGTACCTTCGATTCATTTGCCAAATGGCGATAACGGCTTGTAAGAGGAGAGAATGGCATAAGTTGAACTTATATTTCGTATATCACTAGGTGCAAAAATCTTAAACTTAGTAGTCACTCTCTGCCCGATCATTAGCGATTGATGTCGATCGATATATGAATCTGGGATTTTCGTATAGCAAATACATGTTTATTGTCTATGAATATGATAAAAAATATTTTATTCGAAGTATCGCCCATCACTAACTATGCGTTTTTCTCACCTGTCTGGCGATTTATGGATGCCATGCCAAACGAAAGCTGTTGATCTATTAGTATACATGGATCTACCCATGAAGTTTTACATCTAGGATTCTCAAAATAGAATCAATTTTCAGATCCCGTTAAGATGCGATCCAACGAAGTCTTTCTTTTTTATCGTTCGGACAAAGGAAAAATGCCATATCTGCATGAGTAGACGAGTAGATAAAAATTGCGATCACTATTCGCGAGTTCAAATGTCAATGTGTCTGGGAGCGTACTGGTCGTAGCTGTAGTAAATTGTCAGTCGATAAAGGCATAGCATATACCGTTTGGGCAGATACTTAATAGATTGCGGCCATTCTCTCTATTCCTTTCTCTTTTCCCACATCTTTCTGATCATCACCGTATTACACGTATAAGCAAAATGATTGAATGATTGGGTTTGAAAAACAAAAATATTGCCAAATGCTCTTTATTTGGTATAAAACTTGACATTTTTGTTGTTAGAAGAAATATTTGCGCGTTACGATATCGATTAAAAAAAAAAACAAGTAACGACATTGCAGTCGGGCAGAACCGACCATTATAAATCCTACACCGCTTCGCGTAGTACAAATATTCATTGATTTACATACACACATTGACATACTCCAAAAGTTACACATTATTTTGATGAAAGTCCGCATATTGGAGAATTCTCAGGACATCACTTGACGAGGTCTATAAAATAGGTCTGTGTGGTCCACATTCACTGCCGTTAATTTTCTTCCTAAATTGCTATTGTGGTATCATTTTCATTATTGAATATTAAAAAGTAAATCTTTTTTCACGTGGGGGGTTATATGAAGTGTGGTCGAAACAGGGGCCCAATCCCATAGCATTCGTTCTCGGATCAATTCACATCTGCGTATTAAATGTTATAAAAATATATCGAAAATTGGAACTTGTATGTTGAACATAAGTTTAAATGGGCGGACATTAGGCGGACGGACAAGCTTAGATCGATACAGAAAATGATACTGAATCGATCAGTATATTAAAAGTTGGGTCTACCTTAAGCCCTTCTGGGTGTTTGTTACGCCCGCACAAAGTTAGTACACCCTTTAGCACAAAAGGTGTAGGGTGTAAAATAGAAAAAACACAATTTCAGACATGTACGACGTCTGCGATATCGTGGTAGGTTTTCATATTTACATACCTAGCAAAAATAAAAGACACATTTGCTCATCTGCTCCGTCCAATTTTCGTTCATCCGTATTCATCCGTGATAGGGGTTATATTAAGTTTGCGTGTGATATCCAGAAAGGTTTAGGATACACTCAACCTTAATTTTATCGATGGATTCAGTTCACCTTTATACAATATATAACTTTTAGAGCCCTATAAAAAACACGTGTTAATGTCTAAGGATTAAAAAAACATCCTCTTCGTACCTGCAGTAAAGAACGGACATAAAATTATTTCTTTATCCTATCCCACTTATGGTATGGGATATATTAAGCTTGTGCGGACTTATGTAACACCCAGAAGGGCTTAAGATAGACCCAACTTTTATTATTGCTTGCATTACTATGTAAATGCTATTGATTCCTAAGAGCTATTTAAGCTGTATGTAGAAGCGAGAGAAGGAAGAATGAATGCATTGCTGTTAACTTAAATAAAAATGATTAGGTATCGAGGTTTGTCCTTATGAAAAAGACAAACACAAAACAGAAGAGAAAATTACAAAAAATATTTTTATTGCTGTAATAACTTATAAGCTTTCGAAAAAATCGATTCAAAATTTCTTGCAAATATTTATGCGGCTTTTCGCGCGGCCACGCCTATAATTAATAAAAAAATAAAATAAAAATCTAAACTTTTTACATATAAATGCAATGGATTTATTGGTACGCGTATCTAAAATTCGCTTAAAGGCGGATACAGTTTGACTGTTTTTTCCTTATTATTATTTTTTTTTTTTTAGATAACTTTTTTTTTTTTTATTTTATTTTTTTCTTTTTACATAAGAACATCTCATCAAAGCTTAAAAGGTAAACGAAATCAGTAGAAAACAAGTGTGTGTTGTGTGTCTTGTGGCCGCTGTTTGTGTCCCCCTCCGTTATCCTTAGCTCCCAGCTTTCAGCTATAATTTATGACAATTCGTTTCCTTTTTAAAGACTTTTTAAATAATGTCTTTAATTTGTAACAAAAATATCTGTGCTGATAAAAACAACACAGATAAGATGTTTAAAGAGAAAAACGCACATAAAACACAGAATAAATAAAAAAAAAGAAATAAAAAAAAAAAAAAATAAATGAAAAAAATAAAAATGTAAAAAGAAAAAAACACAAAAACTCAAACGGACAGCAACAACAAAACTTCAAGCAGCTGCTTGTTGTTGCTGTTTGCTGTGTTGTGTGGAAACAAAACCCGTCCCTTTTTTTTTATTTTTTTTTTTTTTTTCATTTTTATTTTTATTTTTATTTATTTATTTTTTTTATATTTTTTGATTTTTTTTTCAACTTACCTCAGAGAATTCGCGTTGTGACATTTTTATGGCATCATGTGTTGAATTGGAATTGGCTAAACCATCAGCCGTACTACACACATTCTTGTCATTGTTTCCATTAAAATTTAATGGTAAATTTAATAAATTCTCATAATTTGTCATTGTTGCTGTTGCTGTGGTGCTGTTGTTTTGATTATTGCATATTTACTCTTTATTTACTTATGTATTCCTTTTTTTTTATTTTTTTTTTTCTTCTCCAATAATTTTATATATAAATTTTTTTCATTTCCATTGATTTGCATATAAGCTCTGTAAAGAAAAGAATAAATTACTGTGAAAAAAAAAAAATTTTTTTTTTTCTATAAATTGTTAAAAAAAGAAAAAACATAAAAATTGCTTTACAAAAAGTTGCCTTTGGAGACGAAATTTATTTTTATTTAATAAAATTCTAATGTTATTAGTGTAACGAGTAAAAAACGAAAAGTTGTTAATATACGATATAAAAATTCTTCGATTCTTAGTTTGATTTCGCTTTGTTATCATATAAACACATACCCACACACATATATGCACACATATATACACACCCACATGTAATTTTAAATTAAATTTGGCCGAATATATTGTACAAACGGGTATTTAAACATATATCTGTATCACGTAACTCAATAAGTCTCCGGTCCGACACATGTATGGCAACAATGGCTCCCATATGATCTCTGCATAGTACCCATAGCCTTCAAACGAAATGTGCCCACATTTCATAACATTCGCCATCACAATTCTGAACTGAAATAACGCCGTTCAAGTGCATTTCAGTGTGGCGCAGATTGCTTGGTGTCTCACGAAAGCATCGCTTGATATTTCTACCCTACTAATAGGCTATGGGTTAACTTTATGCGGACATGTGTAACATTCAGAAGACCCATTTCTTAATATACCCATTGAATCTAGGTCTAAGCTTGTCTGTCCGTCATTTTTCCTTATGTTCAACGTATAGGTTACAATTTTCAAAATATTTTTTTAAAATTTCGTATTCTGAGCTGTTTTTGGCCCAAAGACGAACGCTATCGAAAGTGGTTCGGATTGTTGTTATATAGCAAGTAGTAGAAAAGTTGTCCGATTCGCCAAAATTGCGACCTATAGCTTAAACGCAAGGCAACAACACGGACAAGCTCAACCCAAGATCGATCCAGAAAGTGATATAATAAAGGATGGATCTATCTGAAGTCTTGCTGGGTATTGGATACATCCGTGCAAACTTAATATACTCTCGTACCGCGAGTGGGTTGGGGTATAGAGAAGACAAAAAATGGAGAGATTTACTGACAGGCGAGTTTTTAAATGTGAAAAATAAAAGTCTTAAAGTAAAGAAACAAATTTTTTTTAAATCTTTAAAAACAAAATGAAGGCGCAGCAGGTAAGTATATCGGATACATTCAAAATAAGGATACGAGCTTCACGACAGTGCTTGGACTATTGGCTTTTTGAACCATTTAAAATTTGCTCAAACTTACACACGCAATCATTTTTATATATTGTTCTTAAATATTTAAAGGGATCATATAAGACCAGATCAAAAAAGAATACGATATTACGGCTTGAGTTTGTACAGATGTACATATTTACTGTTATCCTGTTTTTTACTATGCCATCGATTCCGCAGCAGCCGTAGCATCAAGCCGTGTGTGCGGATGGCTCGTTAATAAGGGCTCGCTGGTGGGGACATGCAACCTCGCGGTAGGTGCAATTTATGCTAGTGATGGTTAAAGTCAAATCTGAAATTCCCTTCCCAATTATGTCCCCAAAAGGATTCTATCCCCATTTCGATTTAAAATGATAACATCGTCTTCAACAATGTATTCAAGTGGATACTCAGTTCAGGGATATGAGTTACCCCAGTCTGTGAGGGATGTTGGTACCATATCTTATTCGTCAGTTCAATCAGCAGGTATAGCAGGACCGTCGAGTAGTACACCGACATACCTTGGTCGAAGGATGAACCCGACTAAAAATCGATTGCGTTTTGTCATTTTTATGACTATCTCACACCTAATGTCTCACTTAAAATGATCGTTAAGTAAAAAAAAAACTACTGCCGACGAAAATCCTTAAACAATAATGTCATGGACAATATGGATGAGATGGGAGTCTTTTGACCCACATCTCACATGAATATTTCTATGAAAAATATGTGCCTTTTATCTGGGAACGCAATTGTAGTATATTCTCGGTATTGAGAATATTAATTTCATATAAAGGTGTGCTGTACTATCAGATCGACCTCTCTCTGAAAAGGAAAGTCTTGTCAACAAAAATCGAATTTTCATTATTTTGTAACGAAAATAATATCATAGAGTCTTGATAGATGGGTCTTGCCCTGTCTTCTTCTGTTTTGAGTCAGCAAATCAACAACAGATGGCTCGATGAGTTGGCGTGTGGTCTCGTGTGTTGGTTTGCCTTGCACGCAGTCGATTGATCCAGGTACGATCTCTGGTGCTATAAATCTGTTGCAACGTTTTAATTTATTATATATTCATAGGCAGGTCCTTGATCTCTACTTAATTTTCAACTCGATTTAAGCATGACCGTCTGTCCGTTTGTGCTCTGTGCGTCTACCTTCCTGTAGGCCGGTCTATCTACCTGTTTGCTTGATTGCTTGTAGTATTGTTTGTAGACCCAAACGTCTATCGGTTTATCTATTCGTTTTTTCGCTCGTCGGGCTACTTGCCTGCTTGTTCCTCCGTCTATATAGTGTTTGTAGTAAGTACTCCCCGAATTCCAAAAGGTATGACATACAGCTAGTGCCGATTTATGGTTTCCGATATGGAACGAACTCGATCGAGCAAGCTCGATGGCCGCGGCATAAGGACTCGCTGCAACGAGTGAGAGCTTCCAGCTGTCAATAAAATATTCATTTTTCTTACCATTTTTCTTTCGTAAAAAACTTTCAAACACAAATAAAACGACCAACTACGGTCTAACATTAGCCGCTTTTCATATGTTATTTAATGGGAAATCTGACTTATCTGAAATCCATTCACGGCCCTAAAAAAGTATCTATCTATGTTTCGAGAGAGCTTAACAAGTTTATAGGGATCTTTAAATATTGGAATAATTATTTTACAAGCGCCGGGGTCACTCATAAAATTCTTCACCATCACATAATCATCAATATTATGCGTTCTGCGAATACGACAACGACCTTTGAATTCCTTACTATATTCTTGACATTTCACTATCTTTTTCATTACCGGATATCCATATGCATATGAAAGTTGCTTTCGATCTTGAATGCTGTTTATAATCTCCTTTCCTTCTACTTTAAAAACTCATCTATTATTCCCTCCTGTGTCACCTCGAAAAGAAGCTCAATCGGCCTGGCGCTAGTGCTCTTATGGACGGTGTTGTTAATTGCAAACCTTTTAACTGAAACGATTCTATTCAAACTAGAATTTGTACCTACGCTGTGTCAACTTCTCGATCATCGGTGCCAAGCTCCGCTTAATCATTAGCTTGGGATTATCCCAAAGCATTTTCATCATGTTTGCGTAAATGCAATCGCTGCCTCTATCTGAACCTGTCACCTGATGCTCGACTATCAGAATTAAAATACGATGTTGAATATTGAGATGCGGGTAGTTAGAGGTTTGTTTGCTTGATGCTCCAGCTATGAACTTTTCGAATAGCTTAGTGAACGAGAATACTTATGCCCATATTTGAATAAATTTTAATTGATTGTAATAGAAAGTATTAAGCTAATGACTTTTAGAAGGTCCATCTGTTCATTTGATTTTTTATTATTAATGTTATTAGTTTAGCCAGAGAAATAAATTCTAAGACTAAGGTCTTAAAACATATGCATCTAGACGTATCGGCTACACTGAAAAGTCTACCGCAGATGAGATTTGACCTCCCCATGAGTAGTTGGTCGCAATCCTTTATCTACTCGGCCACTCGGGCGGATCCATTTGATTTATAATACACATTATTCTGGTAAGACTGTTGTGCACTTGCACATATATCCTTTTTTGTAGTAAAAAATGTATCGATTAGTAGTAGATCAGCACACCCATCTTGTAAATATCTTGAAACAAGCGGCTATGTTCGTCCCTAGATGTTATGAAAACTTTTATAGACGCCAGCGCCATATAAAGCGGTTCAGGTGTTGGTAAAATCTTAATTTGATCAAATTGAAATGACCCCCCCCCCCCTTCCCACCCGTTTCGAATTCCCCGTTCCAACCTTTTTCGATTTTGAGAATTAAAATTTCCATAATAAATTTTCAAAATTTGTTAGTCAACGATTAATGCTCTAGTTAACGGTGCCTACGAACTCTAACAAAAAAAAAAAAAAAAAAAAAAAAAACATTCTTCCCTTTATGTTCAATTAAATTGTATTTACGTCACGGACCCATCTGAACGAATCTGTTGAACGATTCTTCATAATATGTTTGATACGTTTTTGCGCTTGTAGTGGTATTTACAAGCTGCAGACTTTTTTCGCCGAATATATATTTAATTTGTATTGGAAAATGACTCGGATTGAAGATTGAAATTAGTTTAAAAGAAAGTCAAATATTATTTTCCCAATAAAAAGCGCAGTCAAACAGCGCTGAATGCATACACTAGATGATGGGAATTCGAAAGATTCGCCTTAAGGTGAATAAGATTTCTTCACTTGCTCGATGCATAATATTTATAAATGTTTGCCTTCTTTGAAAACTCTGATCCTCAGCGTAATATATGTATGCTTGCGGTTCTTTTTTAACTTTTTTTTTTTTTCTCTGCATTTCTTTTCTTTAAAAATCTTAAACAAGTCTCTTACAGTTTTAAACTCGTCATCATGCTTAACAACCGCAGAAAATAAAAAAAAATAAAAAAATGTTCACAAGCGAAAAAAAGTATATTTCGAAAAATTAGTTTTACATAATAAATTTTTATGACTCAATTGTTGCAGCCCAACCAAAACACACTCAACAAATGCACACACACACACACACACATAAATACACACATAAACACATACAAGCATACACAACGATTAGGGATGTGTGCACATATCTTTCTGTTTTTTTTTTTTTTTTGTCTTTTTTCGCTGAGCTATTGAAAAGTAAGTAAGTAATGTAAAGCTGACCCTTTATTAAGAAGAAAACCCATCCCGGCTGTTTTCAAACAATTCTGAGAAAATGAGAAATGAACAGAAGTGATTACTGTAGAAAACTTTGTTGAATAATTTTTTTTCAACTTAATTAAGTAAAATTTCTTTAATTTATGGTAAAGTTTAAATTTCCATAACTTGGAAGGATTTTTCATCTTTTTCTTCTTTTGTGTCCCCCCCTCTCTCTCTCTCTCTCTCTCTCTCACTCTCTCTCCTTCTCTCTCTTTTTAATTTCCTTATGCTTCGCTTTGATCAGACCGCTCGCATTCTGTTCTGTGTTCCACTTTACTGTTGTTACTGCTGCTAAAGTGTTCATTATTTGATATATTCCTGGAATTGGTTTTGGTCGTTATTACTGCTGTCGTTATTGCTGTTGCGATCTTAACATTTTATTTCATTTCCGTTAAACTTTTATTTCATTTTTTTTTTTTTATCGTCAGTTCTGTACGTTGTCCGTTGGTCAATTTTTTGTTATTTTAGCAATTCATCAAAAATGAAATCAAATAAAATGCAGGGAAAAATGAAAGAAAAAAAAAATATATATTAAAAATTAAAAAGAAAAGAAAACGAGCTCGACTTTAAATGTTAATTAAACTCTTATCTGCGAAAATATTTTGTGGCGCCTCCGTTTCTCTTATTTTCTTACAAAAAATTTTATTAAATTCATTAAAAAACTATTTTAAAATTTCTTAAAGTAGTTTTTCAAAAAAAAAAAAAAAACAAAAAAGCAAAAAAAAAAAACGAAACCAAAATTATTTATAAGAAAATATAATTGCTTCACCTGCTGTTTAATGTTAACCAGAGATAAAAATTAATTGAATTTCTTACACACTCATAGGGGATATGTATATATGTACATAAGAATGGGCTCTGTTTGCTGTTTGCTAAGTTACCAACACTTGTATGTGTCGTTTGTCAAGTTAACACATACTCCTCACATTTAATAACTTAGTTTATCTGATTTATTGTTAAAAAATAAACACAAAAAAAAAAAAAATTAAATATTAAATGTTTTTCTTGTGCCTTAAATATCAGTCTTTAAGATTTGTACAGATTCTATAAGCGCAAGACAGACGACCAAAAAAAAAAAAATAAAAAAATAAAAAAATAATAAAAACGGTAGAGAGCCTTTCAATCTGTTTAATACCTACAGTCTACGAATAATTGAAAACGAATGATCAGAAAAGCCTTAGAGATTTTTTCAAAGTGCACAATAATGCTTAGTGACCCTCCCTAGAGGCTTTTTCTTTTTGTTTTTTTTTTTTTTTTTTAATAAGCATGATGAAGCATTTGCAAAGAAGCTTTTGCTTTTACAAGTTATTTAGCCTTTCAAAGTAGCCGCTGTATTCTACGAAGGGATTGAAGCTATAGTGGAAAGCCTCTCTTACAGGCATGTTGAGGAAAAATTGAAGCGTCTTTCAAACTCTTTAATAAAATCTTGCAAGAATTGCAAACCCTATGTAGGTTCAAACAATATGGTTCCAACTTTTCCAAGTAAGATTATCTTAAGGAGTTTTTTAGTAATCTAAAGGAATTGAAACTATTGCCCAAGTTTAATGCCTAAAAGTAAGGTTTATACGAGAAGAAGAGAAGATGCCTTTGGAACACGCCTTTTGCCAAGCAGTTTACGCGTGGATGATATTTAATAGTCGCATGTACCGCTTTCGGTACACAGCAAAGGTATTTGAGAATTTTGAGTAAGCACTTTTAAAATAAAATGTCTTGCCACGCCACGTGTACCATTATGGGTGGCCGTCTTAAATAGCATTCCCATACAATATGGATAACAAAGATTCATATTTAGATTAAAAAAATTAAGCTGAGCTTGCAAAACGCATCTTAGCGTGTACTGCAAACCGTACAAGTGACAGAGAACGTATCAACACAATCTGCTATCAAGCATTGAATACATATAAAACCTAATATAGAGGAGTTATCAAAGTGTAAAGGGGAACACTTTCCTGAGACTGCTACGCGATTACATAAAGAAATTACAGAAAGAAAGAGATTTTTTTTGAAAAAGTTATCAACACATGGTAGTCCAAACACATTGACCGTATTCGGTTAGCACAGCTGTAAAGTGTATCCCTTTGAATAATCTTTCAAATCTTATTCAAAAATTCTAGGCTTTCCCAGGTAAAATCCATTCATTTCCTCAACTATTTAACTATTTATTATGATGTAAGCGTAGCTGAGTTTGCTCGCGCGAAAATAAATGTGTATATAAGTAAATAAATAATTGTCTTAAGAGATTGGTTTGAACATAAATTGATATGGACATGGCCGTGACATTTATAATCCTAGCGAGCTTCTTCGATGTTTTTCAAATTCACCTAAAGTAAATTTGCGCATATTGGCAGCTGTTGTTAGCAAGTGAAAAGTCAAAAGGCAAAAGCAATTCCCCTAAGTATATGATGCACTCTATGAGTAGGCAAAAATACTGCTCAGGTCTAATAACATAAATTAAAGCTCGCACACAGAGAAAACCAAGTACTAATCAAAGAGAGCTTAGAAAACTTTTAAAAAATCTAGAACGACTGGCATGCATGATGGTCGGAAATGGTTAAATATAATAACGGATTGATATTTAATTCATAAATAAGGTGCAAGATCATCTAATGCAATAAAATTAGAGCGGTATCGTTGTGGCAACACGCTAATGATCGGATGGAGTAATAATACTCGACTTAGTAGCTGAATAGATAGATAGTAGAATAGGAAGGAAGCTTATATTCGCTGGGGCAAAAATCTTTCCTCGAACGCAATTCAAAGCGTAATTCCCGGTGTAGAGCGACAACTCTTGTGCGATCTAAAACATCTATTCTACTGCCCCAGGCATCCAGTCATCCACTTTCAGAATTCTTATGAATTTTGCCACCTTCAGGTTCGGAGCGACATATGGTGTGGTCTGGTACTTGGATATAATGGGACATTGCCATCCCTCCTACGCAGAGCCTGCATGAATGGATATCCTCGACATATATATACTTTAGTTAGTACTTGTGATCTGCGTAGAAGGCAGTTACGAGATGTATATCGCAGCTCAGTTGGTGCAATAGCTTTTGTGTCATGTCGCAAGATTTTATAAATCTTTTACTTCACCGTTGCCCTGCACTTTGTTTCCAATGGCTTGTTGATTTTTTTCAGTGCCCGTTGCAATGCCAGATACTTGATATAGCTCCTAGGTAAGCCATGAAAAGATTACGGATCTATCGTAGTCGTTCGCGTTCGCTTGTTGACTGAACAGTCAGCCCTTCCGCTTTCGAGAAGCGTTGCAAGTTAAAAGGATTCGTGCGTAAGCACAAGACACCAGAATAATATTCCTTTCAATAAATAAATTCTTGGCTTAGCATAAGTGCTAAGATGAAAAATATCGATCAGTTTTTTAGTCGATCTATATAAATGGAGAAACACTTTGTATCTTGGGGGGTTAGAGTGAGGAGAAGAGGATCAGTCTTTGGCGTTTATCTTGCTAACTTGCCTTTCTTTTTCGCTTTTCCTAACCCTATACCTTCTCTGTCAGATAACGTTCTTGTGGATTGCACAAGAGAGAATTTTTAACTTTTGCTGATGTTTGCAAGATATTCAGTTGACCTTAACAGATCGCTTTTCAAAATTTATTACAATTCCATAAAGGTTCCTTCATGTAAATATCGTAAAATTATTTCCCTATCGTGGGACTTTGAATAAGTAATTTACGGATTACTTTGCACACATAATAATTTCAGTGAGATTCAGTGTAGGAAATATTGTCTTAATCTACTGTAACCGCCTTACGAGTTTCTTTTCGTTTTCAATTATAAAATTTAATTTAAAATATATAGGGAAAAAGAAAAAAAAAAAAACATTTAATAATGCCTCATAAACATAGATGACCACAATTGACCAACTGAATTGCCATTTACATAAACCCACAAACGTAGACATTCATATGCAGAGATATAACAAATCAACAGCATAACATCACTAACATAGAGTCCGGCGGGTAGTAGGCAAATATGTGCTGTTTGTGTGAGCATATAATATACATATTTATCTATAAATTCAGAAAACATGGTTTTTTAAGCAACATTGTTGTCGTCATCAACGTTACGTTTTGGCTTCACTTAGTTTTCGGTATTATTCTTGTTGTTGTTAGTGCCTTTTATTTATTTATTTATTTATTTATTATATATGTATTTTATTTATTTATTTTTTTTTTTTTTTTTTATTAACGGTCTTTGGTTGATTTCATGTAGTTTTGTTTAGGCTGTAAAATTATTACATATGAACGCATATATAACCAAGCAAGCAAGCAAACAGGCAAGCAAGTAAGCAAACAAGGAACAGACTACTACTACCACCACTACCACCATTACCACTACTACTACCACTACTACTACTACGATTACCGCAGCGGCTAAATGCTGATGCTGGTGGTGAATGCTGCCGCTGCTATATAGTACTCAGTCGCCGGCATACGGACATTTATTATCTAAAATATAATAAGCAACCGATACATAAATTTTATAATGATGTGGACAGTTTAGTATTTTATGCTTTTAAATTTGTGAAAATGGAATTTACAACAAAAACAACAACAATACCCATATACATATAAACACACACACATATATATATATATATATCTATATATATGTATACAAAATGAATTTAATGAGCAACGGTAATGATAATGATGATGGGGGCAAAGTTTCCATTTTTTTTAATTTAAGAAAGAGGTTTTTTTTGTTATTTTGTCTTTTTTTTTTTTTTTAATAAATTACAAATAAATTTGTAGACTTCTCGAATGCCTTATTATTGATAACAATTGTTTTTACCGCTGAGAGGATATGCAATATTGAAGGTATTGTTACGACAATCACATAACAAAGAAAAAATAAAAAAAAAATAAGAAAATTATATTCGATCGTGACCGAACCTTTTATACCCACCATCACTGTTATCCTAAGAGAAGGCAAATTAAACAAAAGAATGAAATTTTGCATGCTCTATAATATGAAGTGGACGCGACTGATTTTATCTATTTTCAAAATAAATGATTTTGCGGGCGTTGTAGGCGTGTCCTTTGAAAACTTCTAAATTGTTGGGCAAACTTGTAGGCGATATCTACATTTTTGCGAGCGAGAGAATGTTTACCACAAATACTATGCAGTTGGGCAGACAGACAGACAGACGGACATAGTTGGATGCATTCCAAATTCGAAACTGGTCAAGCATTTTTATATACTTTATTAAAAAAATTAAATTTTGATACACTATAACATTGGATAGGCGTGGTCCATTTTTTTTCCATTTTTATACAGGTACTACAGTATCGCTCACAGAATACGCTTTCCAATTTTTGTACATTTATCTGATTTTGTATTTCATATTTAAACAAAGGTCAGAGTTTACGTGGTGCTATGGGCGTGTCCTTTGATCGATTTTGGCCATTTCCAATACCAACCACGAACTTCCAATGTTTCTGCCAAATTTGAATGGGATAACTTTTTTTACAACAGACATTGCACAGACATGCTTAAATCGATACAGAATTTGATGCTGTATATACTTGATGGGGGTCTCTAAAGCTACCTTCTGGACGTTGCACACGTTCTTATAAAATAAATATAGCGCTCAGTCTTCGCTGATGAGTACAAAAAACGCTTACATAAAAACTTCCAATTTTTGTACAAAACAAAATTTATTATATTAAAGCGTTGGTTAAACCCGATAATAGTAAATATTACAAAAACTTACGAGGCTTTATCTGTCGTTGTCATAAAATGCATGTAACTAATGCAGCTGACGGAAAGATTAATTAAAAAGTTTCCGGGAAATGCAGCAGATTAAAGGATTATTGCAAATGTATTAGAATGTGGTTTGAAGCATTGTTGTAACTTATTTTCAAAATGTTTGTTCACAAGCAGAGAATTTGCTTAAGACAAGAGGGCAAGTAGTCGAGAGAAGTCAAAAAGAAGATAATATTAAATAATATCCTGTATGTATAATGATTTCTTTGCAAATGAAATCTACGTTAATGTAAATTTGCAAGCGATTGGCACGAAGTTGCTCTAAGAAATATTAGCACAAGACACGTTAAGTAAATATATAAGACATTTTTTATCCGCATCATCTGAAGGTACGCCTTAATATATATGATATATGGATAGATTTGTGTACACTTCGGATATCCGCAATTAGTTATTTATCCGCAAAAGACGCAATGAGTTTGTTCCCAAATTGACAAGAATCACAAGGTCGTCATATCTCGAGAAGTGTGTTTTCGATCAATTTGAATTCGGATGAGTACCAAAGATTTTGGGAAGTTCAGCCGTCCCTCACTATCAGAGGTGAAATGGAAAGTAAGCATGAACGAGAGGCGCTTTTCCAAAGAAGGAAAAATGCGTAATAAGGACAAGTGAAAATTTGTGCACCTCGCAATTAAAGAAGAAGAAGAACCGAGTGGTATGATCTAAAGTGGTAAGATCTAAATAGGAAGCTTTTGGAGAATGGAAACGATGTGTGGTAGTATTTCCCTTAGCCCATTTAAAAACTTAGTAGGGATTAGCGGAAATCTAAAGCAAAGTCTAAATAGGAAATGTTGGAAGAATGATAGCGATGTGCGGAAGCAGTTCCCTCAGCCCAGTTAAAAACCTACGAATGGGCGGAAAGATCGGAAACCGAAATAAGAAGTATTTGGAGAAGGATACCGATGTGTAGAAGTACGTTCTCCACTTTATTTAGTAAGGCAATGGACAAAAAGGATTAGAGGACTTTCTTTTTACAGTCAATTTGGAAAGTTTTCGTAATTTGATCAAAAAAAAAAAAAAAAAAAGATGGGGTACGTTCCCCAGCCTAATTGAAGAAAGCAGCGGAAAAGCCTTTCTTTTTTAGTTACAATGAAAAGTGAAATAATTAAAAACCAACGACGTAGTGGTTGAAAGATAGCTAATGGAAAATAATGGCAGTCGGAAAGAATTCCTCTCGCAGCATGATTGAAGCAAATAGGATAACAGTAAAAAATCGAAAAAACGTTTACTTGATCAGACAAAAAGAATGGCTGGAGAACGTTTTTATCGATTTAAAACAAAAAAGGCTGCAAAAAATATTTTCTTCTTTTTCTTCTTCTTTTTATTTAATGGTTTTCTTTTAATACCTTTACGCACTTTAATCTTTAGTTTACTTCAGCGGAATAAAAAGAAATTGCGTTTAAGTTTCAATTTTTATGTTGACATCGTCATAAAGTTATGGAATTTTACATTATATCATAAATTATGTCGCATAAGAGACTAGAAAACTGGCAAATAATAATTTTATGAAGTCGTTAATTGAAAAAATTTACAAAAAAAAAAAAAAAAAAAAAAAACAGAAACCAGAAAATAAAAATAAATAATCGATTTAGAAGACACAGCAAAATACCGCCTTTTAAATTTTTTCATCATTTAGTTAAATTAATATTTTATTATATTCGTAATTACTTTACTTAAATATTAATTAAAATCTAAATATATATATAGAGAGAGAGAGAGAGAGAATAGTTACCACGATAAACTCTGTCATAATATTATGCCTAATTATAGATTAATTTCGTTCCTCAATAATATTTGATATGCACTCGCATACCATACGTTTAATGAGCGATGAGTGCATTTGCATCGGTGGAAAGAACGATGGAAGGACGGTATGTTTTTCCGTTATCAAAGGCTTCCAATTTTACTTAAGTATTTCAAGCTGAAAAGGACTTCTTTTTATACTCTACACAACTTGTCGAACAGTTGTAACACCCAGAAGGACTTGAGATAGACTGACGTCCTATTATTACGAGCTTGTCTTTCCCTCTGCCCGCGTGTCTGCCTATCCTCTGTATTCTTGTGTTCAGTCTACAGGTCGCAAATTTCCAAATATTTTGATGAAATTTGTTACACTGACGTGGTCTGCTATTGCAAACCGCTCTGATTGGACCACTTTCTCGACCGCTCCACACATGACGTCCTATTTTGATAAATCGTTATATTGAGAAAAAAAAAAAGATTTGAGTCCGTTGCCGTATAATCGCTCCTGTGGCAACTGACTCTTTATATGTTAAAAAACCCTAATTTTCGATACTTCTTGATGCGTATTTGTCTATAAAATTTATTTCATTTAAAAATTCGCCTAACGAATTTATACCAGACATGTCTTCTTCTTTCGATAACAGAAAGGTCTAATTTTTAATATTTTCTGATGAAAATTTTTACTTAGTAAATTAATCATAGGGAATTCGGAACAGGTAGGTCTCATTTTTGGATCGCACCTTATGTGGGGGCTCTCACGAAAGCAAACCTTTTTTCGGCGACATAGTCTAATTTGTCGTTTGTTATGACACAAGCAATTGGCAAAATAATGAAATCTTTGACAAGTAAATTATGTTTACTAAATTCGGATCACGTTGACGCTTGAGTATCTTCCACTATCAAGCATTTGATGAAAATTATCGGTTTACATAAATTTTGCTGTATTATTGATTAAGTGAAGTGGTGTAGGGTATCTAATGGTTGGCTTTGCCTGGCTGTAACATTCTTACTTGTTTTGTAAGGGTGATAAGTTGATGACTATTTTCAACAGGCGCGAAACCTTTTGTGGCCATGCCCATCGGACATAAGTGTGATCTTCTTCGCAGTTGCATCGTACAATGCGAATCGCAAAAGTGGATGGAATTAGTTCAAGATTTTTCCTAGTAGTACTAGCATCGCTTTCATATTGAAAGTGAGTTTCGCGCTTTTTCAATACCAGCCACGTCCTGGATGGGTTCATTCATCATCATTTTTGCAGCGGCCAGTGCATTGGTGTTAGAAAGAATTAAATGAAAAGGAACGACGTCTGCCTGGCGAAGCTAATGCAGAATTATTTCTAACTGAGACTTTTAGGGGACTGTCTTTATTCATCATTTACGATCTACAAAAGTCTTTAGTACAATTTTATATGTAAATCTTTGTAATTCGATTGCAGTGCAAGCAGCGTGTACCGGATATGTAAATATGAAACTGAAATTTGCCCATACACGACTCTAGCACCACTTGTAGACGTACCACATGCCTGTGGGTGTGTGTCTTTTTTATTGCTGAGATATTTGATAGCAACACAAGCAACCGTAATACCAACACATATTGCAACGGAAAGATATTTTCTCTAACAGCGAAAACGTCGAGTTTTGTAGCAAATGAACAGCTATCGCGGACGATACATCTTCGTATAGCTTCACACGACCGGTACAAAACTCAGACTATTTCGTTTTCGTATACTGATTGGGGATGAAAATCCCAAGTGTAAATGAGTTTATGAGTAAACGCATGCACATTGACTGCGAGACTAAATCGCTTCGGCAGAAGGACAGTATTCTGTATTTGGTGGCAGTAAAAGAGTGTGTGTGTTAAAGTCCGATGAAACGGTTACTACCAAATACACATACCAACAACAATTAGTCGATTTGAATTGTTCGCGTGGGAAATATTCAAAAAAAAAAAAAATAAAGGTCAAGCACGGTCGTATCGTGCATGACGTACATCTATCTATCCATAAGTGAAAGCCGCTTGCGATACGTTGCAAGCCCTCAACTGAAAAGTGCTTGCTTATACGATTCGAGTCCTTTCGATTACCACGTGTTTGCATCAATGCGAGACGCGTAACATATTGAGTAGCGTTACACTTCTTGCGAAAATATATGAAAATGTCCGATTTGGTTTACTTTAAAATAGCAACAGTTGTGCAGGCAGAAGGGAAAAATGTATAGCTAGCGATGGGCCATACTTCGGAAAATATTTCATTTTTTTTATCACCTCTTTGCATGCGTACAATAAGTTTGTCTTTTCTTTAGAAAAATTCCCTTTTCACATATATATATATACATCTCTGGTATATGCCTAACACTCTCTATTAAACTATTAAGTTTCACTGATCAATTCGCTAAAGATTATAATCTATTCACAAAATGACTTAAACTGAGATAAACTCTGTGAGCTGTTTTCAAAAATTCATTTTATAAAATTTCATGTCAATCGTTTTCTTCTTCTTTAGAAGAATTTCACTGTTTTTCCATAGTCCTTTTTTGCTAACATAGTAAATTTCAAAAAAAATGGTAAATCTGAAGAAAAAAATTTGCATTGCTATAGGTCATGCGAATGGCATTCGCGTAGAGATTCACGAGGTATTCACAAAAACCGCTTACGTTCCTTAATTTGGACGAAGTAAGCTTCGAAATTCAACCACATCGTGATCTTAACTATTAACTAAGAGAGCTAAGCTAGGATGTTCGCAGAGCTCTATGAAGGGATTTGGTTAATACGCTTACTAGTTAAGTTCGAAGTTATCTTCACACCGTTCGTCAATTGCAGGAGGCTTTCTTAGCTTATGCCGTCGACTGACAAAGCATTGTGAATCTATGTTTGTTTTTTCCATTTGAAGAATTTTGGTTTCTTCGAAAAATCGGGGCTTGCTGGGACTCAATTTACCAATTATTCAATTACCGTATAATATATAAAGAAGAAGAATACAAAAATCATCTGATAACTTGTTATTGATAAATCGGTGACTTTAGCGAACTTTAATCACCTATCATGAATATTGAATGATCTTTGTCCCTCAACTAATAAATCGTTAATCTTATTGATAGATATCAGTTAACCGCCTTCGTCACTGAGAATACTTTTGCCATTCATTTTTCTTGTAGCTATCGAAAAATTACTTAATAATAATTGTTTGCAAAATGTTGATGTGCGGTCGTTTGTATGTAAATGCGTTCAGGATAAAATGGGTATGTGTTCTGCTTAACATGTGTGTGCAGTCATTAAGATAAGATTGTTTTCCAACTCGATCAGTTGATGGATTGCACTTGTTTCTTACATTAAGAATAATATTTAACGCTTAACGATAAAGCAAAGTAACGAGAATTAGAATTACAAAGTAGATCCACGACTCCACGATCTCCTATATTTTTCGCTCTCCCTCTCTGACTTTTATCCAAATTCCAGTTCCATGGCAATATGCGATTCTCATAAAGACTTGGAATAGAGTACAAGTTGCATGTGATAGTGGAGGGGGTAATGATAACGGTTTTGGATGCAATATATAGAAATAAAGAGGGAAAACAGAAATTAGTAGAAAGAAACGTACAAAGAGTAATTAGTAATTAGAGTAGAATCACAACTTGAAAGTATTCATTGAAAACTTCTTCTTCTTTTCTAATCAAAAAATATTAATTATTGAAATTATATTTGTTTTTTAAAAATGTTCTCCCCTTCCTCAACCTTAATGCTAATAAAATCCATCTTTATCCGCCTGAGTGGCCGAGTAGGCAAGAGTCTCCACTAGCAATTCAATGGTCGTGGGTTCAAACCTCAAGTGCGGTAGAGTTTTTAATAATAAAAATAATAATAATATTAATAAAAAAAATAAATAAATAAATAAAAAGCCGAAAGCCTTAGATGCTAGTGCTTTTAAGACTTTAGTCTTAGAATTTATTCTCTGGCTAAATTTAGATAATAATAATAACAATAAAATCCATCTTTATCGCATGCTATCTTATAACGCATAGTGGAACCTCTTATCCCCGCGGTGGTGTGAATAAAGAATGACAATCAGCACTGTTTAATATTTTGTGGCATGAGAATATAAAATGACGTCCTATGGACAATGCATGTGTTTTAGGTAACAAAAAAAAAAAAAAAAACAAAAAAATTAAAAGCATTCTAAGGCGGGGCAAAATATATTTCACCTCTAATTAATATCCGTGCCTGCCTATAGCCCGTCAAATTTGAAACACAAGTTGCTTATACGAGCGCTTCAAGTCTTTTCTGGCGGCTCTTTTTCCAAAGGAACTCGAAGTAGTCCAAGTAGTAGAGTGGAACCATCTTAGGCCCGTCTGGGCTTTGCATAAACATTCACGTATGCTTAATGTTATCTTATATAATAATGGGCGTGGACTACAGCAACTACCAGAGGAATTATGTTATTATTGCAGATTGATGGCAACGAAGGCTAAGGGACTTGTTGATAAATCATGACTATGTTGCGTATAGTAGGTAACAAGTGCGCGAAAATAGATTTTTGTTTTGTTTTTATAATTAATCAGCCATTCAGGCAATGTCTCCTATAAGTGAGGGGGACGGTGATAGTCAAAAAGAGTTGTAGGTAGAGCTGGGATTGAAAGTGTAGTAGGATTTGTGTATGTTCGACTTGAAAGTGAGAGACCGCAGAAAGGCGACACAGTGCTATTAATTGAATGGGAATACTAAGCACACCTTATTTATTTAATTAATCTACCGCCACATTTAGTGTCACTTTATCGCAGTCCTCTTCATTTTGGCTCAATGATTAAATAAAAGCAAATATTAAGGAAAGAAAACTGGCAGAATTGCGCAATGGTTGTAATAACAATAATGTAATGCAATGGATTCCCAAAAACTAATTTCAAATGATGATAAGGGACGCAGAAATCATATAAGTAACTGTTCCATAATAAATTTGTGGAATCCGTAATTAGTAATCTGTTGGCCACAAAAAAAAAAAAAAAACAATATATGTATGTATCAGCATTAGTAGAAGTCGAAGTGTAGTCATTAATAACATTAGTAATAATAGCAGTGTAGTAGTAACAGCAGTAATAACAGCAGCCGGAGCAGGAGCAGCACCAGTAGTAGTGCAGGAGTTTATCTTTTTAGATACCTTTTTGTTTCTCGTTATCAATTAGCTATTATCCGTTATGACTGACTGCTAGTTGAAGTGTATGTATATTTGACATTACCAAGCATAGTGATTAGTGAACAAAAGACTTTAAAGAAAAGTTTTCAACATGCGTTGAATGTGTTGAAACATTATGTTGATTGACTTGAAAGAAAAGAAAATAAAAGAAAAGAAATGAAAAGAAAAGCAAAGAAAAGAAAAAAAATGACTTAACTTAAATCACTTTTTAATGACACAGAATCACTGCGATAACATAACGACTCGCTATGTGCTCAACAACACACTTGCGCTCAAGAATTAACAACATTTTCTAATTATTTCATATATTCAACGTCAACGTGCATAAAATACATACAAAAATTAAAATTTCTTACATATTTCTTATAAATATTTTCTTTCGAGTTTTCTAACATTTTTCTCCTCTTTCTGTTTCTTGACTTTCTTTCAAAATAATTGCCAAGAAAAACAAGCAAATACATCATTATTATTGGATTTATTGCTGTACTGTCCAACATAACTACATACATTTGATTGCGTGTGTTCGTGCGTATATAACAACAAATCGAAAACAGAAGAAATTTATAATAATGACTAACTAAGAAAATTGTATTTACACTTTAAAACGAATCTTGAGCACTCATCACATCAACGATTTCGAAACGCTAAACTACTTACCTTATAAAGCCATCAGAGAGGATCAATACGGATCTCATCACCTAATACAGACTTATTTATTAGTGTGATATACGTGAACTTGTTTCTGTGCGATAGAGAAAAAACGTACAAAAAAACGAATATTCAGAAATTTCGTGAATAGCTATAACATATAACATATTATCGCAACATAGTAAAGAAAGTTTATTTTATGCGATAAAGAGAGACGCTATAAAAAAATCTCCCCTAGAAACAATATATCAAAGCTTTACGAAGTACTTAGAAAGTAAATAACACATGAAAATATTTAAAAACATTTTAATTTCTCATTCCAAAGCACATATTCCTTCTCCCTCTCTTTCTTTCTCTCTCTCTCTCTCTCTCTTTCTCTGCGTCTATCTCTATATATGAGTTGCATGAATACCTCATAAGAAAAAATTGCACAAGAAAAAATCGCATAAACAAAATAAGTCGCATAAAACAAATCGCACAAATGAAAAACATCTCACGAAAACACGAAAGTTTAACTGTATGTTGATTAGAATCGGAACAATATTAACCATTTTTTAATTTTTTTTACTTTAGCATGACCATCGTCGCGGCGACGTCACCTAGAAGGCAGGAAAGGGAAAAAGATAGAAAGGTGGTGTGGTCGCAACCTAGTGTTATGCCTTCACCAATTGACCGCTCACCATAGCTGTGAGCAAAGTCGGACTGAGATTGGAGAACTCGTGATCACTGACTTGATAGTCGCGATTCTTACTTATTTGGCAGCTCTTGAGGTCAGAGACAAAGTGCTATTTTTTTTTTAAATTTCAGCACTTAAGGATATCAAATGGGCATAAGCTTCAGATTTTTGCTTTTATTTTATTGCTATTGCTATCCTCTTAAAGTAAAACGTTAAGGTTCAGTTAAGGTGTTTATATAGTGTAGCGCTATTACAATTCGTTATGATGGCACACGTTACAAACTGTGTAAGAAAATTAATATAAGATCTTAAACGAACAATGGCTATGAATTTATGTTTGTGGGTACAAAGCAAACTATAATAATATTTTGGTCAATAAGTTCCGGAACACTTCTATTAATAGTTAACATAATAGTTACTATAATAGTTAACATGTTTTTCAAGCCTGAAGCGTGTCGAAATTTATATCAATCATTTCATGTCATCAATTGCACACAATCTCTTCAGTCGCATCGTTAGTTCAATACTAGAGGGCGTTATAATTACAAAATGAAGTGTCGTGTAGATAAGATTCTATCAGATGAAGACATATCAAGCAATTTTCACTACTACTAATAGGTGCGTGTCTGTTAGTATAGCGATGAATAATCCCTGGATGTCACATCTGTAAGAAAAAATTTATATTATTTCCTGTTAGTCATTAAGTGGAAATTCTCAAAGGACGCATCTTAAAATTTTTTATCATTTCCGGGTATGTGTTTACAAATTGCAATGACTTTAATGATGTTGCTTATGTTCTTTTCGAAATTATGAAAAAATCATTTCATTGTTGGGTGAAAAAAAATCCGCTTTAAACTTAACACTGCCTTGAAATGGGTTTGCGGCAACTTTTTGCTATCGAAAATAAAATATTTTCAGAAATTTGTTGATTATAAAAGACCTTGTACGGACACCGCCCACGCAGAAACGGTAATTAGACGGGAAGGTAAAAAAAAAAATTTTTTTAAAATTATTCTCAATAATCGAAAAGTGAAGTTGCTAGACATGAACGACTTCAAAAGGATATCGAAAGGCACCACTTTAACCATTTTCGTGGGCGTGAGAAAGAAAGGATACCACCTTTACTCAGAGTGGAACAAAAACATCAAGTTTCTTTTTGATGCGGCCAATCACTAAGGAGATGTCGCCTATTCGCGTAACGCGGGATCAATTAGAAAGAAGTGAGGAAAGAGAAAGAAAGAAGTAGAGAGATGGTGGCCGCAGTCTAGTGAATGTTCGCCCAGTCAATAAGTGTTACGTTTTTACTGATTGAACACTCCCTATAACAATGATCAAAGTAGGCTCTATCGCTCTGAGATTTAAATCCGCGAACACTGGCTTCGCAGTCGCGATTCTTACGTACTCGGTGACTCATGCGGATGATTGATTAGCATTTGGACGATTTAATTGCTATAGTAATACGACAATGGACGAAATATAGCTCCATTATTACTTTCTAGGGTCGAATTGACGGTTCCTTGAAAGGAAATGATTTAATGGAAGTTGTGCAGTAATCGGCCGTTGAAGTTATTTTGGAATGGGCTTGATATTCTACTGATTTACCTTCTACTGAGTACCTGTAAAAATGAAAAACGTTGCTTACCGAACACTAAGGGGCGTTTTTAGTTCTTTTAAATGAGGGTATGGCAATAAAAAGCAGAAAAGCTTGTTCGAAGTAGATAATCACCAAGACAATACAACGTGTAACAAATCGATGAATGTCGAAATTGTGTTGAATTAAAGTTCGAATTGTTACTGCACTCACCCTATTCTTCGGATTTAGCCTCCAGTGATTATTATCAGTTAGCAAATTTCAAGAAGATACTCTAGGGGAAAAGATTTAGAACAAATTATGGGGTCATTACTGCAGCTGTAGCGTATTTTGAAGGCTATGTTGGCAAAAAGTTATACGAAAAAGTCAACACAATATTCGATGATTATATTACATCTTTCTGCGAGACTATATGAAAAAAAGTGTAATTTTTCTTACTTAATCCCGGGACTTATTGATCGATACATTAACTGTAACAAATTGGAATTTACATTATTTGTTATTGTGTGCGAGCAAAAATTTCAATTTTCATTGAATTGTTTCAGTCATTGAAAATGTTGCCGTTGATTAATGATGATTTTTTATGATGGTAGATGTGTATCATCAAATGACATAAGCAACTGTTAATCACAACGACACGCATCATGTAGCATATGTAGCTAAAGTATATAAGGCATTAAACATACAAGATGTGGGATAAAGTAATGAAATCGTTAAGACTCAGTTAAGTTTCAGTTGTTGATGTGAAATGTATGTACGTATGTATGCATGTATATATATATATATATATATATATATATATATATGTGTGTGTGTGTGTGCCTGTGTGTTTATGTGCACTGCACTAAGCTACTTTCAATAACTTTCCTCTTGTTCGCTCGTTACTAAGAAAGATTAAGCAAAAATATGATGCCGAGATATTTTGACTTTTGCTAAGACCATAATATTCTTCTATAGGATTAGATTAAAAAAGAAGAAACAGAAGATGAAAAAGAACGAATTACACATCACATCAAAAATTTTGCCTGAAAATTCAGGTAACATTTGTTTGGCCATTAAAAAGTTTATACTCTACTAAATTATTGTACATATTCGCGCACACATATATAAACACACACACACACACACACACACACACACACAGATATATATATATATATATATATAAATGCGGCTATCATTTCTATGATGTTGTTTGTCTTAACCGTGTGTCGCTTCCAATTAAAGTTCTTTGGCTTTATTTTTTCATTTAATGACAATATAATTTGTTGCTGCCTTTGCGCATTGCTGTTACTGTGGTTGTTTTTATTTATACTTTTTTGTGTTGTTTTCTTTTTTTCTTTTTCTTTTTGTTTTCTTTCCTTTTCATTCTCAACTCTGTGGAAAGTATTAAAAATGTATTTTCAGCAATTTTATAAATTAAAATACAATTAACAGCAATTCAAGTAAGAGACAAATAAACGCATTAAGCACAGAAAAAAAGAAGAAGACAAATCTACATGATTGGTTGGTTGATTCTCTCGCCTTGATTGAATGATTTGAAAGCAATTGGAGAAAAGCAAATATTTTCTACACCTTCCTTAGGTTTTGCTGTTTGCGTTCAAATGTCTGTTCATACGATCGCCAATTTATTCAACAAATGATGGGTTTTAGCAAATTATTTAAAATTCTTATCAAGAAATGCATTTGATTGCAATAATCAAACAAAACAAAACAAAACAAAAAAAAGAAGCGAGACAATAATTAATTCAAGATCCCTCCTAATGCTTTATGGAAGAAACGCACTTCTCGGCTGAGAAGCTATGAAAGTGCAAGCATTTGAAAAGAAAATATTGTGATTTTCTTATTAGAAATTCATAAAAATTTTACTGCCACGAGTACCGTTTTCAGTACATGTTAAAATGCATTTGTACGTCACACTCAATTGTATGCAACAATCAACAAACACTTGAGTTGGACCTACATTTAATTATACCGATTTAAGCTTGTCTGTCGATCTGTTCGTCTTTTTTTGTATTTAGCCAATTCATCGAATTTGGTGCACAAATATTTTTGGCCCAAGGACGAGCGCTATCGAAACTGATTCGGATTAGAATAGTTTTTGGACCATTTTATCGTACAACGTTTTATTTTGAAAAGTCATTACAAGAACAACTGTAGGGTAGGGTAGGGTATTTAATAGCGCACCGTGCTTCCTATAACATAGTAAAATCAAATAATTAGTAAATGTTATTACCATTTTCTTTGAGACGAAAGTGTATTTGTAAAGCTTTTTGAGGCGTGTACCGATAACAGTAACGTGGAGAAATAGAAATTCTCTCCTCATAAACACAAGTATGTATTAAAGCAGAATTATTAAATTTATTACCGTGAATGGTACACGTGTCGTATAGAAAATGACATCTACTCGAAAGCAGTTTGCCAAGGAAAGTGTCAAGGCCCAGTTTGTATTGACGGCTTCATGGAAACGTTGGAGTTTTTTCCCACGAATGAAGGTAAACGAGAACAGAAAGCACCGTTTCCCAATTTCATGATGATCATGATGCTAGATGTCTGCTAATGATCATGATACTAGACGGTTGCTGTGCTCATGCTGTGCTAGACGTCTTTTCTCAGGACATAAGTGCAAGAGATGCTCGTCTTTGACTTTGTTGAGTATTAGCAACAAGCTGCAAACAGATCTTATCTTCGTCACAGAGTCAAAAACTGCAAAATCGTTATGTTTTAGTTATCTGGTTTTAGACATATCTCTCTAGTTGAAGAACAACATAAATTCGGAGCGTAAGCGTCTGGTACGATTATGGTACGATTAACGTGCACCTTGATTGTGATTATAATCAATGATAATGATTGACCGACCTATTAGATCGAGAAGCATTTTGGGTATCAACGCCGCCGCAACAACAAAGCTTCGGCAAATATGTTTCGTTACATATTCTTGTCTGGTAGCTTTCGCTTCATACACGACTCATATAGCTTGCGTTTGCTTGTTTGCTTTTAATGGATTTCAATGTTAGACAATAAATTGCCTTGTATAGAATAAAAGAAAATATAATATTCTTTTATTCTTATTGTCTTTTCAGTATAATTAACTAACCAGGCGTTAAAACTCTTTCTTTTTTGTTTTTTTATTGGTTTACAATAAAATTTGAATTTAATCACCATTTCGCAGTAAATTAATAAAATGAATGAACGCATGGCTAGCTACGGTCATTATAACCGATTGTATCCTTAATTACAATGGTAGATAGGTTGATTCATTGGGCATAAAATTTATATTGCATACCATACATATATCCATATGAGTATCAGCGAATACCTCATTACACTTGTTATCATTAACTTTAAAAAATTTGTATTTTTTTTTGTTAATACTAGAAATTTTTTTTCAAATCGATTAAATATTCGATGGAAATTTAAGAGAATTTTCTCTCCTAGCCCTGTATAAGTTAGTTTATAATAATAAAAAAAAAAAAATCCACTTTTAAATTCGATGATAAAATACAGTTAGTCTCAAGTAGTCAAGTCTACTCGACTTTGTAAACGAGACCGTTGAATTGTTCCTTGACCTCGCTATGGTTCCTTTCGTTTCTGTTATATATCGAAAAAAAAAAAAACCCCAAAAAGCCAACAAAACATCAGGCCGAATGGCATAAAACTTATTCGCGATTTTGCTTAAAATCATTCATACCATTGCAAAAAGGTCCGAAGGAGAAAGAGAGGGACCCCAAAAATGTACGGCTTGCGAATCATGATTTTGAACCAACCGTTTTCCTTTTATCCTTTTATGGAAACGATCCGAAAACTAGACATATATAGTCTAAACTTACACTCTTCTGGACCAATTTTTATCATAAGATACTAAAAGTTATACGTTTTTGTCATGTAAACATGTATTTTTCATAAGAATCCTTTTACGGGTAAGCGATTCGAAAAATAGGTTTACATAGTCCAAACTTAGATATCACTATTTTGAACCAACTTTTCTTATAAAATACTGCAACTTATACATTTTTCTTGTATGAAAGTTTTTTATATTTCGTAAGAATCTTTTTCTGGAAAGGATCTGAAAAATAGACGTATGTAGTCCTAATTTACATTTTACTATTTTGAACCAAGTTTTCTATTATAAAATACTAAAAATTGTATGCTGTTGCTCATCAAAGGTTTATTTTTTCATAAGAATGCTTGGGACAAAATTTTGTATGGAAAAGGGGTCAAAAAAGAATATCTCATTGTGTTCAAATTTTGCTCCTTCATGCGATATCTCACAATAGCGATTTTTCCCAAAAAATATTAAAAATCGTAATTTATTTTTATTTTTTAATGCAATGATGCAGTTCTTGGTCAGAACTGGGCTTGATGCGAGGAGTGATTGTAAATATGTATCAAACTGATTCAGACTATTTTCAGCAGAGTTCGCGTCGATGTGCGTAAGTAAAAGGCGAATTTTATGTGGATAGGCTTGATATGTGAAGGGGCAGACATGCTTGCATGTAAGTTGAAAATGAATTTCAACTTATTTTCTCGCTTTGACTTTTCTGGGTGTTGTTCAACCTTAATACATGCTTGCTATCAGTAGTGTGAGGAAGGTTTAAGTTTCTCTTCATTCCAATTTTTGTATCCCACACCACTTGTGGTAAAATGCTCGCATTGATTTTGGGCAAATGTATGCAACACTCAGAAGGCTTGAGATGGATCCATCTTTTTATTATATTGATCGATTTACAATCATTTTCTGAATTGATTTAAGTTTGTCTGTCCATCTGTCTGCTTTATTTTCTTGTGTTAAAGCTACAGATCGTAATTTTTGAGATATTTTGATTGACGCAAGGAACGCTATTGAAAATGTTTCGGATAGGACCACTTTTTCGACCATTTCCCCAATTGCGACTTATTTCGAAAAGTTCTTATACGATATATTTGTTCAAAAGTTCAGTTGTCTGCATTGAAGCATAATTCTTCGTGAAGTTCTTAGTGCATCTGATATGATCTTCTTCGAAATAAGCTGCACTTGTGCCTAAAAATTTATCTAAACACATTAAACCATACTTTATAGGCACGCTCTCGGATCATCTCAAATACATTTTTCGAATTTTCTTTTTATGAACTCAAGGAGAATTGATATGAGTTGATATTAGACGAGTTTTTTTGCGGTCAGCACCTTAGTGCACAAGTTTTCAAAATATTGAGTCGCGTTAGACTCAGATTAGCTTGAATGCATTTTAAGATCAAAGCATTAGCCAACCAAGCCTTCCAAACTCCAAAAATGAATTTATAAGACGGGTTCAAATTTCAAGCTACATTTCTAAGTTCAGCTGGCAGTTTTCTCTCCATCGATGATTAACTCAACTGGGGGCCTAGTACTCTCCCCAGCTAACGAAGCTTTCAGCATTTTGAACGATATTATTTTTATGGTTTTTCTCAATGCCATGTAGTAGTGCACATATATCCACATATTTACCGTAGATCTCTGCAATATTCTCAGGAAATACGGAAATTTAGGCGAATATATGACAAAAATCAGACACCGCATGTGCATAAATAAATTTCTTCCGCTGAATTTGGTTGCTTTACAAGACGCACCTGACGCACGTAAGCATAGCCGAAATTTCAAGCATCGATAAGTGAAATATTGATGTTTGAACGATGTAAGTTTCACTTATTTACAACATGTTGTGCAAATTATATCAAAGTTTGAAGATTTGGATGTCAATTACGGCACTACGCTTTTCTGTGAAGAAAATGCAACTAAAGGTGCGATATGTGTCCAAGTTGACTTGGAATGAAAATGCAGTAAGCTATGAAACAGTTAGCAGGTGATTTGGAAGATTTCGGGCAAAAAATTTTTATCGCGAACACAATGAAAATTTGAAAGTCCGTCCGTTTCCCGCAAAAAGAATCAAGGAAATAATTCCCAACTTAGGCTGGAAATTTTATTGCATGCCAGGTCATTCCCCAGACCTGATCCCTTGCGATTACTACTTATTCACATCGATGCAATTCTATTTAGCAGATCAACGGTTCACAGAAATGTTGAAAATGTGCGAAAACGGATCGATGGCTTTATCGCATTGCGAGGCCATCCATACGCTACCCAATAAATGGTATAAAACATCGCATACTAAGCTGTGTAACACACATATATTTTAAGTAAATTAAAATTTTATCAAAAAAAACGGAAGGAATTTATTTGTACACGTGTCGGCCGGCCACTGCCACTGCGGCAAATAGCTGCCTGCACAAGTGAATTTACTAAAATATTTCTGATATTTAACTTGAATGCTGGTCTTACTTTTTGATCACAGTATTATTAATAAAGAGATTTGAAAACTGGCTGCAAACTCGAGGGCTAAGTAGGAGCTTTCGTGAACAATGATTAACCGAAATTTTTCAATCAATAAATTTCTACACTTGTTTTTACCCTTATACGTCTCCATTCATAATTCGACTGCGGAATAGCTGAAGATATTCCTAGTAATTGGTTTTATGCAAGAGCAAGGGGAAGTGTCCTAAGACTGCCTGTGGAAAGCTAAAAACTTGAAACATTTCTTCCTGAGGAACTTTTGAAAAGTTCAAAACGCGCCATGAACTCTATCATAACTACAGAAAAAAGCATTTAATAGGCGCTTGCATGCACTTTGATCGTTAGCATCTATCGATGAAAATGATAAAAATTTTATTTCGAACCGTTTTAATATCGCGGTTTTATTGAAGAGTTTTCTACGGCGTATTGTGACTAACGATGAAAAGTGTATCTACTACGACAACCTCAAGGGCAAAAAGTAATGGGTTCGTCCAGGAGAGCCATCCACATCGACAACGAAGCGGAGCATTCGTGGCCTATCAAGTTTTGGTGTGCATATGATGGGATTAGCAAGGTGTAGTGCGCATTACGAACTGTTAAAACCGAATGCAACTGTTAATGCAGATGTTTAATAAAGTCATTTGAACACAGTACTGAACGATTTGTTTTGATTGCTGCAAAAAAGGGCAGTAGTAGCGGTTAACAGACGCAAAGTCCTTTTCTGGCACGACAACGCTCGGCCACACGTTGCAACAGTTATCAAGGACACACGGTTGCAGCTCGAATGAGAAATTCTACCGCACGTAGCGTACTCACCAGACATGGCGCCTCCTGATCACCACTTGGTCGAATCGATGCAGCTCTCATGTGATTTCGAAACGCTGAAGAAGTGCGAAAATGAATCGATGATTGAATCGCTGCCAAATCGATATTGTTTTTCCGACACGCGATATCGCGTTGTAGAAAATAATGGAAAATATATTGATTGATATAAAGCGTACCAATTTTCCTCAATAAAAGCCTCTTTCAAGTGAGAAAAATGATCAAAATTTTTGCAAACACCTAACAAGATAGAAAGATTGTAACCGAAGGCTTTCGCTTTAGTTTGTCGTTCAATTAATTAATGACCAACAAATAACAAAATAAAGCCTTAATTGATTGAGACAATTATCAATTCTTCAATTTTCCTTTAAATATGTAAAGAAGAAGAAATTCACTTTAGTAGGAAACTTTGAAGAAATTATTATGAAAAAGTTGAAAGTTTCTTTATAACTTCTGTCTATGTTAAGCGAAACCTTTAAAGTGCTTTATACAAAGGCGATTCCTTAAGGCATTCTGATTGGCAGAAAAGCGGCCAATTGAAAGCAAGTAAACTTCAATTATTCAGAATCTTTTTTTTTGTTATTTTTTTTTTTATTATTTTTTTTTTGTTTTATAGCGCTTCACAAGCACACCATTCTCATAATCAAAATGCACTAAGTGCGTTTATTAAGGTATCAGATCGTTTTTCTTTCTCCCCCCCCCCCCTTTTTGCTTTTTTTCTGCTTTTTTAATAGAATTCTTATAAGAAAACGGAAAAGACTTAAGTAACGAACTCGCATTTGAACACATTCTCTCTCAAATATTTGTTAAAACTAATTACCAAAAATAATAATCGAAAAAATTCAAAATAATCACAATTTAATTGAGAAAACATGTAAAAATTGTTCGGCTTAAAATGGAAAAAATAAATTAAAAAAAACAAAAAAAACAAAAACAAATTTTCGATAACCAGAAATTCACATTAAAAGAAACAAAAATGAATAATGAAAAAAAATAAATTATAAATAATTACAGGTGTAGGCACATGTTGTGTATGTTGAAAATACTGTGAGAGAAAAAATTAAAAAAACAAAAAATATAAATAAAAATGCACACACAGCACAAGGAAAATTTATTTGTGGCAAACTAACAGCACATATAAACAAACATTAATATTTGACTCTATATATCTACCTATGAATACATACATACATACATACATGCATATATATATATATATATATATATATATATATATATATATATGTGCATATATATGTATATGTATACATATATATAATTGGCTACATAGATAAATGCTGCCAAAAACCAGTGAAGCAAACAAGTCAAACAACTTTTCTGCTTGAATGTTGACTAAGGCTGCTGCTGATGCGGTCAGCGTCACTCACTGTAAACGCTTTTGCTGACTACTACTGGCAGAGCTTAAGGAATGCATCGTGAAGAAAGAAATGTACATATTTACAAGCATTCTTAATTAAATTTTACTTAAGCATACAAATCTACAGACATACGTATTTATATTAAGCGCGCATACACACACAAATAAACACACAAACATATACACAAACATACACACAAACACACACACACACACACACGCACATACATAAGCAAGCGCACACATTCACAATAACTAAATGAACGTGGAAAAAGGCAAGAGAAATTAAAGAAAAATAAATAAATAAATAAAGAAAAGATTTAATTAGAAAATCTTCTTAAAATCATATATATATATATATATATATATATATATATATATATGCATTATTTGAATTTTGTTTTTCTTCAAATAGTTACCGTACACATACATACCTTTAGCAAATTTGCTTTCGCAGCCCTTTTTTTTTTTCCTTACGTCTACGTATTCAAACTTTTTATTTTCTTTTCATATTAATTTCCTTATTGTAGAGATTTTCTTTTCTCTCATCTCTTTCATGGCTTTAAATTGAAAATCAAACATTTGTTTTGTTTCGTTTAAATCTTCTTTCTAAGCATTTATTGCATTTGAAAGACTTTTACATTTCATTTGAATACCTTTTTTTTCCTTTCTTATGATTTCATTGAAATTTCTTCTACACTTCATTTACTCTTCAATAGTTTAATTATTATTATTTTTCAAAACAAAAAAAATAAAAAAAAAATAAATAACAAAAAAAAAAACCGGAGGAAAAGCAATATCTTGCTACTAATGCTGTTTTGTGTTTATTTGATTTTCAGCACTTCTTCTTCTTCTTCTTCTTCTTATCGATATTATTATTATTATGATTATTATTTTTTTGTTTTTTTCTAAATTTTCTGTTTTCGTATTTTCCTTTCTTTACCTTTCTGAAGTTGTTAATCGTTCAACTTACCGTTTTTTTCTTTTTTTTTTTCGTTTTTTTTTTTTTTCAAGTTTTATTTGACTACTTTACAAAGCACATGCACATATGCATGCATATATATGTGTATAATAAATAACAAATGAAATTTTATTGAGTTATAAAAAAAAAAAAAAGAAGAAATTGGAGGATAGTCCCGAAGCTTTCTTACAGTTGTTGTCGCATTTATTTATTTATTTATTTATTTATTTATTTATTTATTTTTCTTTCAGATTTCTTTTCGTTCACTTATTGATATTCGCGTTTCATATTCTTTCTTATAAAGAATTTTCGTTTCATATATAAAACACACTCAAATCTCATCTGTTCCGCTCTGTTCCACTACAACGTTTATTTCACCCGTACATATACAACAAAAATAATCTTAACAGTCTTAATAATTCCAAGTGAAAATAAGTAAAATAATTATGGAAAAGTGTAAAAATTAAGAAATTAAGACCGATTTAATAAAAATTGCTTTTTTTCGTTAAAAATTTTCACAGTTTCTTTTTTTTTTTTTTATGGCATAAATTCTTTTCGCAATTTTAATTTGTACGGTCAGGTTATAGCGATCGTATACTTAGCATTAAATAGTTATTTGAATTAATTCAATATCATATGCAAAAGTATTATCGTTTCGCATAAGTCTTTTTAAGCGTTAAGAAATTTTCCCAATTTTCACACATGTTTCTCGTTCAAAAATTCCAAAACGAAAAAACAACGGACAACAACACATATATGTTTTGTTTAATTAAGAAAAGTCTTATTTTTGATTGTTGTTGTTCTTCAAATTAATTAATTAAAATTTCCGACTCGCACACACATTTACGTATATTGTAATATATTTCGGTTCGATCAAAAAATGCAAACATCTCACACACATCCTCTCCTTTCAGAAAGAAAAAAATGACTGAAGACACTGAAGACTGAACTGACTGAAGCTGACTGAATCGACTGAGACTGTAGGAGCAACAACAAACACACCGAAACACGGAAGACATGTTAGCTTGATTAGCTAGACTTGAGAAGTGTATTCATTTTATCAAAATGTTTGTAACACTCGCAAAACAAAAAAAAAAAAGCTTCATAGACCTTGAATCTCTCAGCCACATTACCATTAAATTCTGTCTCGTTTCTTTAGCTTCCAACAAACGCTTATAATTAAATGTTTTACTCTACTCTCAGTACTCTCTACTCTGAAGAATGATTGATTGATTTTAGAAAAGAGTTAATTTTTATTATTTACTATTATTATTATTATTATTATTATTTAATATATATCGTTTCATATTTTATATAGTATTACGATTTTTAAAAGTAATACAATAAGTGCGTGAAAGTAAGCGTTTCTTTCAAAACTAGCGGTCTTCATAGTAGTGTGCTAGATAGGAAGAGCTTTTAAATCCGTCTATTAGCCTTTTGGTTTCAAGAGATGACAGAGAGAGAGAGAGAGAGAGAAAGCATCGTTAAATGGCGAAATGTCGGAGAGAGCAGATTGTGCAACAATATGCTTATGGGGAGTGCATAGCTATTTGAAGTATTTTTATAATTTTGGCAAGTTGGGGAAGGGAGGGGGCGTATGTTTATAGATCCTTTTTCTATAATATACAAAATCAGTTTTGTATGTATGCATGTATGTGCTTTCTATTGTTATTTAAAATTTTCTCTCTTTGAGAGTAAAATTTACTTTGCTATATGTTCTTATGGAACCCGTTTTTGCGCTTTTTCAAGAGTAAGAATGACTTTCTGAGATTTAAAGTTTGCTAAAATTGCTTGCTATGTGTTCTTATTAATGTCTTGTTGAGAGTAAAATTTAATTTTTGCTTCATACTCTTAAGAAAGGCATCGATGTTTGATGGTGAGTGACATCGTCTTTTTGAGAGTGAAATTTGAGAAAATTTCAAAATAAACAACAGAAATTTAGTTCTCTTTTGTTTTTAAAGAGCAAAGAAAATTTTACAATGACAATGCCAGCAATACCGCAATGCTGCCAAGTAATCGTCTCAAGGCAAATAATATTTTACAATAACAATGCTAGCAATATCTTAATGCTGCCCAATATTCCTTTTAGAGCAAACAAGATTTCACAATGGCAATGCCAACTAAAATGATTAGGCGAGATTTAGCGGTGCTTTAAAATGTGCTTAAGTTTTCTCTCTGTCTCTCTCTCTCACTCTTACTGCATGAGAAGCATAATTTATTTAAAAACTAAGATTGAGAGTGAAACACTTAGTTCAGTTTTTCTCATAGTAAAGAGATCAAGTAATTTTGACAAGCGAATTATTTTGGTTTTTAAATAGTAAAGAGAGGAGAGGAAATTTCTGTGATAGTAACGTTGACAGTGACGATTGCAGGGATTGTTATTGCAAAATTTTGCTTATCCTCGAGAGGATTTCTTTCTAATAATAACTATTGTTGGTATTGTTACTGTAAAATTATCTTTGCTTTGAGAAGAGATTGTTCGCATCATTATTGCATTGTGTTTTAAGCCATTACGGTTTTTACAAAATAACTGAAAGATTATGCTTGAAAAAATATAGGGAAAGAGAGAGAAAGAGAGAGAAAGAGAGAGAAATAGAAAGAAAGAGAGAGAAAGAGAGAGAAGGAGAGAGAAAGAGAGAGAAAGAGTATTGGAGGGAGTAGGCAACAATTTCTTATCAGTTATACTTTTTACTAAATGAAAGGGAAAGACCGAAATAAAATATATATAAATCGATTGGCTAAAAACCTAGGGGGTAATCACGTATCTGAAAGTCAGCTTATGTTTTCGTTTCTTGGTTGGTGTGGGGCAGCATATATGATAGCATTTAGCAATGATTAATGATTATCAGTTTTTTTGCGATCACGTAAGCACAACACCTGTCATATATATTCTCTTATACTTGTCGAATTACGTCAAGGCAAAGGAGCTCACGTTTGGCGTTAGTATTGGTTGTTTAGCGTTGCATATGTAAATGGAAAAACAAAATAAATGTCAATCAAAATTGTTTACATGCAAACAGGTGAACTAAAAAAATCGCTTGTATCAAATGGCGCCTTCCTTGCTTGGCCTTCGTTTTCCAGTTGAATCGAGCAAAAAGAAAACAAATGTTAAACTTTTTAAATAAATTACATACGTGCACTTACTTGCGTTTCTTAGCTATATTCGGCATATCGTCCTCAGGCGGCACATAAAAAACAAAGAAAAAAAAAAATAAAGACAAATAGAAAAGTGCATCACGTTAGTCTACTGGTGGAGACAAATGCATCACACACCGGATGACCAAATTTCTGTGTCATCTTTTTAATCGTAATTATCATTTGATTTGATATTTCCAGTTTGCAAATTTTGATATGTGGCCACCGGAACATAAGTAGTCATCGTACATAATTTGTTGGGAGAATCCTGGCGCACGCGAAATAATCCAATCGTTGGCCTCGTCAAGGTAAAAAAATGCACTAAAAACTATTTTACTTACATAATTTTTTTTCTTTTGCAATTAATTGATAAATTTCTTCATCATGCAGTTTTATTTCCATTTCATATATAAAATGGACCTTTTTTTCGATTTTGCAAAAACTAGAAGTAGTAAGCACGTCCGCGTTCGCTAAATATTCGTGCACGAATTGATCAATAGTTGGTTTGCTTCTTCATTTAGCAGAGAGAAGAGCTAACTGTTATTTTTCAGATATTGAAAGTCACAATTTTCGGTTTTTTTATTTGCACATGCATGCTAGCAACGAAATTGGCGCGAAATTCTTATGCGATCGGAACGAAAACGTTTATCAATTATCGCTTAATGGCTTAACTCCGTCTACGATTGATGGTAAGCGTTCTTTGGGGCTGTGTTTCTTGCAGTTTTTCAATGTTTTTAAAAATTTTTTTAAAGTTTAAAGCAACAGTCATTGCTTGCATATGTTATAATATAATTCTTATTCATGTTTTTCTATTTTTTTTTGGTTTTAAAGAATCATTTATTAGTTTAAAGCATAATGTTTCAATTTTCGTAATTTGTTTTGAATATTGAGTAAAATCAAATTTGGAAAAAAAATTATTTCTTTTTCATTTACTTTCTTTACCTGGTAAGATGGATATCGGAAATAAATGTAGCATATCGGTAGGAGGGTATGAAAAAACAATCATTACCTTGGAGCGAATATTGGCTAGATATTGTTTGCAAATTCTTTTAGCTCTGCGTTGCCATCAATTTGAATATCCCGGCATAGCGTTTTCATTGCATTTCGAGGAGCGTTACGGCGTCGATTAGACAAAGTAAAGCATTAAGTATTCCTTAAATTCATATTATTGTCTTGGAAAAGCTTGCAAAGAGTAGTGCAAATTCTTGATCGATTGAAATACTTAGAGTTGCCTATGTTCAGGATAGTTATTATGTATATATTTTTTTAAGATAAAACTGGTGCGTATTGAAGATTCGATCACAGCCAAGTATAATGTTTTTACTTGTTGCATTATCTGTTGACGTTGTTGGCTTGCTTTTTTTCGGTGAGTCAATAATCGACCGAAAACATAATAATAATTCTGCTTTATCGACACTAGTTTAACCCACACGGTATATGCATATTAACATAAACTAAACACAAATGTATACACACAGTAATAACAATAAGTAACTAGCTGAGCCAACCATACCTTGTATAAAATTGATATGCAATAAGAAGACAACGTTCTCTTGCTCTTGTTTGCTATAATGTAAGCAATTTTTCGTTATTCAAGAGCTTTTAGTTGGAGAATATAAGAAAGCCTTTCCTCGTTTCAACCATAACGCAAAATGCTGAGAGTAAAATTCTACTTCTCAGAGTGAAAATTGAAGATGTAAGCTTTTGTTAAAGTTCAAAACTGGAAAGGTAGCGGCTGTTAGAGGCAGCTATTTATTTTAATCCGTTAAAAGCAACAGAATTTTAAAAATATTTCAAAGGATTGAAGGCCAAAATACAAACTACCTTGACATGTAAGCAATTATTGTCGCTGTAAAAAAGAATTCATTAGCCAACAATAGCGTTTTTCAGCTATAATATCATTGGCGTCTTTATACCCTATACGACTTGCGGTATAAGAGCATGCTAAGTTTGCGCGGATGCATTCAATAACCAGAAGAACTTGACATGAACGTGTCTTTTATCATATCGACCGATTCGGAATGACTTCCAGAATCGATTTATTTATTTATTTAAGAATTCAGAAAACAATAAAAAGCCTTTAAAAAGCCAATTTAAAGTACTGAGGCAAATACAGTTAGCACACGGTACAATTTGCTCTGAATCAATGAAAAAATTTAAACTAGAACTAGGTATATAAAAATTATAATAATCGAAAACTTGAACATAAGAAAATGAAGAAATCAAATAAGCACAAAGGCAGTAAATACAGTGCATATCTTTTACTTTAAACAATAATTCCATATATCAAAAAAAAAAAAACTCTATGTAGCCTGCACTAAGCAATTTGCAAGTTCGCTCCAGAGCCATTGAAAAAAAAAAGGTTCAAAGTAATATTGAAATATTCAGCAATAAGTTCCTCACTGGTAGCATGCGTTCTTTCTCCTGCTCTCATATTCCAATATATTTAGGTAAAAAAGCCCTCAGTACTGTATTCGAATAACATATTATCGACTATACAGTGGTATAACAGTTGTGAGCTATCTAAATAATTTAACTTGGAAGGCGTTATTAGAGTGAGAAAAAATGCGTAGGTCAAGTGGTTAATAGTTCCAGCAACGGGCAACACAAACCAAAAAAGATCTCTCAAAACAGCTATGTCTAATCAAAAGTATAGAAATCTACGAAGTTCATGAAAACAAATTCAGAGGAGAGATTAAGAGGCGCGCCGACTTTAACAACCGGAGAATAATACATAAGATGTACATGGAATGTTTCAAATGTACATCTCAACAAGAGTGTTTAACATAGTCAGACACATCCTCCCTACCACGTAAACCATACACAAAGCGTACCATGGAGTTCACAACACGACTAAGCCTCTAAAAGTTAGCAGCACTAGTACCGGCAACCACTTCCAGCCTATAAAGGACTTGGGGGATCAAACGGACATGAGCAAGACGGAGTTTAATACACTGCGGTACATAGGTACTATTGGAATAAATAGATCGTAAGGTACTAACGACTTTCCCATGAACGAATTCAATATGTTTGTCAAAGGTGAGCTTATTATCAATACATATGCCTAAGCATTTATGTAGGTCAACAATGTCAAAGCTACCAGCGACGTCATGTGGGAACAACTCACATTATTCCTAATAGTATCCGTTAGGTTTATTAATAAGCTCGTGGTGCAGTGCACCTGACGACACGCGTACTGGGACCACGAAACAAGTCTCTGCACAGCAGCAAGAATCTGATCGATTAGAATATGTTCAACAATCTCGGAAATAGCACATAGGCACAACACGTGCCTTCTTCTAAGTTAAGGGAAAAACCGATTGTGTCAATATAGAATTATCATGGAACGTTAACAATTTAGTAATGTACGGAAAGATAAGTTGGATGAAGAGAATAGGAATTCCATCATCGACAAGTGATTTAGATTTAATTTTATGAAGTACTACACACAGCTCCTGACACGATACATAAGAGAATGAGAAAGATCCATGAAAATTCAGATTAGTCCAAGGTTCACTGTTAACTGGCAAATCACAATTCGATTCACCTACAAACTGATTATCCCCACCCCCTCTACACCAAAACCAATCGGAGAGTCATGTCCCTTAGTGAAGCCCGACTTTCTTAGCTTCCTCCACATAGTAGAGGGGTCCATACCCACAAAAGTGTTGATAAAATATTTTCTTCTTTCCTTCCGCATAGTTTTCTTAACCCTATTCCTATAACGGCAATAAATACGCCAATCATCTAAAGATCGAGTAGATTGAAAAGTTCCTAAGAAGCATTGTCTGCTTAGCCATACAACATGTCATCCGCTTGTCAATGTCACTGGGGAATTTGGTTTGTCTGCCACTATATCTTAGATATTTTGATGAAATTCGGTACAGCGAATGCTTTGTAATGCTTTGACCCAAGAACGAACGTCCGTATCAAGGTTCTAATAAAAAAAAAAACTTTTATTGATTAACAAAGTAGTTTTTCGATATACAATAGCGATTTGATTAATAAATTTATTTTATACTAAGTTTGACCTAAATAGCTCTATTTTTCGTACCTCTTTCCATGGATTCTAACGATATTCTTATAAGCAATAAAGTTTTATATGACAATAAAGTCTAAGTTCTTGTTATTTTGGAACAAAGTTAGATAAAGAAGAACAAGCATCTTCGTTAAAACATATTATCTCTAACAGATTTGCACAAAGGGGTTCCACGATTAGTTCCTGTCTTCGTGTAAGAGCTCTCATCAAAAGTGAGACCTTACATAACAGTATCGTAGAATTTTTCGCATTTTATGACGATGTTAGACAAAGGGATTTTAGATATTTAATTGGACACTTTGTCCGATTGTGTTCCTACAACTACACATTCAAAAAAAAGCTTCTTAAAAATCTGTGCTACTTTTTCACTCTACTCTACCTTAGATCAAAACAAGCATATAAGGGGATCGAATTCCATCAAAAAATATCTCGAAGACAGGCGGACAGACAGAATATATAATAGAAGACAGATCTATCTCAAGTTCTTCTGAGTGTTGTACACGTTCTCACAAACTTATCATGCCACTATTATTACAACTGATGTAAAGTATAAAAGCCAGTAATTAGTACATCTATGCATAAATCTGTAACAAATATCGAGAAAATTTGAACGAGAACTTTAACAGCTTTTAAGGCCTTGATTTTGACAACATCACTGCCAATTAATTGGCCAATGTAACGCGCGAATGGTCATCTTGAAGTTCAGAGAATTCTCCCCTACGTAATTCCACAAAGTACTTTCGATAGATATTTTATTCATCTTGGCATCCACGGCACTTATCATCGTATTACGCATTGTATTGACGATGCTTTTTACACATTGCTTAGATAAAGCAGCGAACCTACTATTTGATATAATGATTATCTCGATAGGCCAAATACACATTTATCTATTTTTATTTTAATTTCACATCCAACAGAGTATCTCCGATTTGGCGAATGTCGATAACCGCGAGGCCATTGTACTTTGACCTAAACAAAAGTTATTTAAGCTGATAAAACGTCATTTGCATGATTAAAAAACATTAAAAAAAAAAATAAAAGCATGCCTTGAAAATTTTCATATAAATAATAATTTTGATGTGAACATTCCAAGCAATAATATTTTTGAAGTGACAAAGTGAAGTGACTTTTGAGACGCGAAAATAGAGAAAATGTTTTTTAAATCAAATACCGCAACTCTTGTCAATCTTGGACTCCTTTTAATTATCTTAGCTGGATTCAGCCGTCGTATGTCTTGGGTCGGTCTCGACATTCATAATTTTAATGTTTATTTATTGATTTTAGTTCCTGGGAATCCAGACTATGAGTCAGTAGAATTTTTCCCGCGTACATCTCGTTCAGATAAATGCAAAACCCATGGTGTGCGGTATAATGATCAATACACGCTATGTCTTCGGAAATGTAGATGTGGAATGGGGCTTGCACAGAATGGATCGAGCATTTATGTATCTGAATTACACCGCATTTAAGTCCATGGTTAATAAAAACAAGAAGAAGACGACGAAGAAGAAGAAGAAGAAAAAGAGGAAAATCAAGAAAAAGAAGAACTAAATCAACAGTGATAATAAGAATTTCGTTAACTTATTTAACTTCGCTACGTAATATTCCAATAAATATCAATATAAAGCACTATCACGTCCAGGATCTGTTCAATTTCTTCAATAATTGTGGTTAACCTTGATTATATTAATATTTTGATTTCAAATTTTCACGTATAAGAACTTAAAATGAAATTTGCGAACACAACATGTAACTGTCGCATGGGCAAGGGGCTAAGATATCCGCACCCTAATTGTAAAACTCGTTGCGGCGGGTAGATCTTAAATTGTACTTTTCTATGTAGCTCTTAATTTAGAGCACGCAAATATTCGATTCTATCGCAGTAAAAAGCCTCCGCTGTTCCCGCCTGTACCGTACAACACTTGTGCTACAGACTATATTAAGTTTGTACGGACGTATGTAGCACGCAGAAGGGCTTAAGATAGACCCACCTTTTATTATAAGCCTGTTTGTCCGTCTGTCTGTCTGTGCATGTAACTTCGTCTGCCAGCTACATGTCGCCATTTTGAAGAAACTTAATACTCTGGCATGTTTGGATCCAAAGGCGAACGCTATTTCAAATGGTTCGGATCGTTTCACTTTTTCGAAAAAATTGCAATTTTCAAAATTTTTCGACAAAAATCGCCAAGTAGTGTTCCGGTATTCTAAATTGGCGCGAAAACTTTGGATCGGCTGTGGAAATTTTTTGCGCTCCTTCTCATATTACCGTTCGTACGAAAACGAAATCTTTATATGGTAAGAAACTTATACTCTTCAATATTTCCGTGTGAAAATTTGTTCATAATAGTAAATTGACTTAGAAATCAATCGAATCGAATTTGGATCAGGTTGGTCTATTTTTTGGATACCACCGCATGTAAGGACTCTTAGCTTACGTAAACCCTTATATGCCGAAAAGGCATATGTTTCACGGTGTTAATGCTTCATGGTGAAAATTTGTTCATAATAGTAATTTGACATGAAAACCAAGTAAACGAAAGTTGAACCGCTTGGGTCTATATTTTTGCCCCCACTGCATGTAAGCCAATAGATCTAGTTACATAATCCTAGCATGTAGCTATCAAGGTAATAAGTGGACGACGTAATAATAGATCAAGAAAAGAAAGGCTTATAGCATTTTTTTAAGTTCAATGACACACCAGCAATCTTACACCACTTGAACACACTATTGAAGCCGGACTGGAAGTTTGGCATACCGCTGATAGAATCCAATGAATGGAAGATTTTTGTGTCATCCACAAACTTCAAGCACTTTGTCTCATTTATACAAGTACGTGGATTGTTTAAAAATTGATACAAAATAAAAAAAAATAAAAATTTTTATTGCAAACTTAATGTTTTTTTTATTTTATTTATGTTTTATAATATTTATAATTATTTTCTTTTTTCCGGTTGACCTTGGAAAACACGTAATATATGTATTTATTTACACCTTCGCTAAGTGTGATTAAATTTTATAAGAATTGCTTTTTAATTAACGCGTCATATTTTGCTTAAGATTATTAATAAAAGTGAAACCTTGTATAGGAAAGTGTCGTACGGAGTCAAGTGAAGCGAATTTCTTCATAAATCAAATGATAGTGAATTTCACGTGCATATGCCTTAACAATAAATATATTCCGAGGCGTATAATAAACTACTTAAGTATTTCTGTTCCACTCCATCTGCGATGCAAGATAGATTAAGTTTGTGCGGATGTATTTAACGCTTATAAGGATATATTGATAGATCCGTCTTTTATTTTACCTATAGATACAGAATAATTTTTTGAATTCAATTAAGCTTGGCTGTCCGTCCATCTATCCGTCCATCCATCCGTCCATCCGTCGATATGTCTGCTATCTATCCATGTGCACCTGTTGCCATTCTAGAAGTCGGAAATTTGTGACAAAGTGACTTTGAGAGTTTGAGACCTTTCCCTGTTTTGTTTCAAACGCAAGTGTTATTGACTCCGATCATTTTTACAATCATATCCTACGCTCACAGCACCTCCTTGTGAAAAAATCACTATATGGGAAAGGTTTGCAATATTCAAAACTTTTCAACTAAAATCCCTCAGTAATTAGTAATAGGATCGGATAGGTCTATTTACCGTGATGTACAGCCTTCATTTATGCACTTATAAAGAATGAACAGCCAGTAAGTCTAATATTAAAATTTTCCAAAAATATCAACCTAAAACTTTTCTTTTAATTGTCACTCAAAATTCTCTCAAAAATTTTACATTACGTTTGTCGTTTATCAGAATTCGTGTCATTAACGACGTCAGCAAGGTCCGACAGCATCGCAAAACACTCGTCCACCATCATGGAAAGGGTGAAGCGCACAATTAAAACTTCTATAAACATCGTGGTGAGAGGTCGGATGGTATGTTTGATGCATCCACCGTATTGTCCGGATGTCGGCCCGTCCGAGTACCGTTTGTTTCGTTCCCTGCAGAGCTCTCTTAATGGTGTAAAACAAATTTCAAAAGAGGTTTGTAAGATTCCCTTGATTCAGTTTTTTTTTCCTGAAATCCCAAAAGCTTTTTGGTTATCAAATAATAGTTTCGCCTGCAAAAAATTATCGATCAAAGTTATATGAATTTTATATAAAAACTTCAAGAGATTATCTGGTTATATGGTTCCCATAAATGCAAATAAAATTCACTTATTATACTTTATCTGGATCTTGTCCTCCTTTGTGAAATACAATATCATTGAAATATCCTCCACAGGACATCTTATAGGACTGACTGCATTTAAGGTAACAGTGGATGACTTATCTGCCTATTTTTTTATTTTTAAAGCGTCCAGAGTTTGAAAATTTTTTGCGTAAACTCGATGCTTTACGGAACCGGCCAAAAAAAAACTTTAGCCCTGAGAAATCGCACAATTTGTTAACCGATATACATCGGAATCAAATCGTGAAATTACTTTTCCGGGAAATTTCTCGCACAACAAGACCAAAACAAGACATGTTGTTTGGCTGGTGGCGTCATCCTCTTGAAATCACATATCTTCAACCTCCCTATTCTCAATATTATAGCGAAAGAAAAAATTGGTAATCATTTGAGTATAGCGATCAGAATGGACGGTTTGGGCCACACATTTATCATTTTCAAAAAAGTACGGGCCTATCACACCTCCACACTAAATGCTCCAGCATGCATGGACCTCTTGCGAATGCAAAAGCTTTTCGACAGTTGCTTGTAGATTGTCACTGCTCCAGGTGCAATAATTTTGGTCGTTGACATGTCCACCAAGGAGATAAATGAGCTTCACTACCGAAGAAAATTCAATGCGACAAATCGCCATCCAAATGTTGTTGTTCGAGCGTCCAATCAGCGCAGCTTCTATGCATTGCATAGTTACCCAGTTCAATTCCTGTACCGCATCATGCGCCATAAAATATGTCCCAAAGCTATGTGATCCTTGCAATGAATAAATGTAGATCTTCTTCGACACTTCCGGTAAAAGTCAAGGTTAACCACAATTATTGAAGAAATTGAACAGATCCTGGACGTGAAAGTGCTTTATATTGATATTTATTGGAATATTACGTAGCGAAGTTAAAAAAGTTAACGAAATTCTTATTATCACTGTTGATTTAGTTCTTCTTTTTCTTGATTTTTCTCTTTTTCTTCTTCTTCTTCGTCTTCTTCTTCTTGTTTTTATTAACCATGGACTTAAATGCGGTGTAATTCAGATACATAAATGCTCGATCCATTCTGTGCAAGCCCCATTCCACATCTACATTTCCGAAGACATAGCGTGTATTGATCATTATACCGCACACCATGGGTTTTGCATTTATCTGAACGAGATGTACGCGGGAAAAATTCTACTGACTCATAGTCTGGATTCCCAGGAACTAAAATCAATAAATAAACATTAAAATTATGAATGTCGAGACCGACCCAAGACATACGACGGCTGAATCCAGCTAAGATAATTAAAAGGAGTCCAAGATTGACAAGAGTTGCGGTATTTGATTTAAAAAACATTTTCTCTATTTTCGCGTCTCAAAAGTCACTTCACTTTGTCACTTCAAAAATATTATTGCTTGGAATGTTCACATCAAAATTATTATTTATATGAAAATTTTCAAGGCATGCTTTTATTTTTTTTTTTAATGTTTTTTAATCATGCAAATGACGTTTTATCAGCTTAAATAACTTTTGTTTAGGTCAAAGTACAATGGCCTCGCGGTTATCGACATTCGCCAAATCGGAGATACTCTGTTGGATGTGAAATTAAAATAAAAATAGATAAATGTGTATTTGGCTTATCGAGATAATCATTATATCAAATAGTAGGTTCGCTGCTTTATCTAAGCAATGTGTAAAAAGCATCGTCAATACAATGCGTAATACGATGATAAGTGCCGTGGATGCCAAGATGAATAAAATATCTATCGAAAGTACTTTGTGGAATTACGTAGGGGAGAATTCTCTGAACTTCAAGATGACCATTCGCGCGTTACATTGGCCAATTAATTGGCAGTGATGTTGTCAAAATCAAGGCCTTAAAAGCTGTTAAAGTTCTCGTTCAAATTTTCTCGATATTTGTTACAGATTTATGCATAGATGTACTAATTACTGGCTTTTATACTTTACATCAGTTGTAATAATAGTGGCATGATAAGTTTGTGAGAACGTGTACAACGCTCAGAAGAACTTGAGATAACTACCAACTTGGGAATATTCATCAGTCATGTCACATTAATCTATTTGAATCGGCACAATGAAGCTTTCTGCTTTTTGCTATCCGGGGCTTAGAGTGGAATTTTCAGTTAAAGCCTCCGCCTTATGAAAATAGTTTAATACTTATTGATTTGCTCACACTGGAAGACAGACGCGATTGTTGGGAGTTGGCTTCATTGTAAAATTGATTAAAGGTATAAGATCTTTCCCGTTCTCACTTTAGAGAATTTCACTTAATATCTGGTATCTGGTAGATTCATGGGGCACTATGCGGCAATCCACTTGTCTCACTGACGCACAAACTACCAGCTTCCGAATGCTTTTCGGGGATTTTGTATGATTTATGGCACTGATATTTATTTGTTTGATCCGTCACTGAATTCTATGGAAATCGTCAAGGACGTTGTTCTGTGGGCACGCCGCTAGTATCTCTTAAAGTATAAAGATAGACTTAGCGTCATTCATTCGCATGATTTGATGACTTCAACAAGTAAGAAGAACATTATAGTCAGGCGAGGCCGACTAGTAGACACCCTTCACCACTTCGCCTAATATAATTATATATAATTTACTAATAATACATGAACACTTGCACATTACTTTCATGCAAAGGCTCACTTTTCAGAAAATCCCGCATATTGGAGGAATCCCTTTAGACGCGGCGGTACAAAAAAAATAGACCTACGTGGTTTAAATTCAGTGTGAATTCTGTCAACTTATTATTATGAACTACTTTCACTACTTTTTTACTATATAATGATTCAGTTTCATAGGAGAGGATACAAAAAATTGTTCCAGCCTAACGAAATTTTTCGCACCGATTTAGAAAATCCAAATACTATTACAGAGCGAATTTTATTATTATTATTTGGAAAATTGCAATTTGTACCCATACAATGACTTTTCCAAATAGGGCGCTTTGTGGGGGATGGTCGAAAAGATGGACCGATCCAAACTATTTGCAATAGCGATAATTCTTGGGTCAAAGCACGTATCAAATTTCATCGAAATATCTCAAAAATTACTACTTCCGACGAGCAGACGCATTTAGATCGAATCAGAAAATGATTCTGAATAGACCTATAGACCCATACACCTTTGACTTCAAATAACCCCATAAAAAGAAACCAAGTGACTATTCTGGTCATCGAAATAAGAGAGTATACGAGCAGGGAACGTTTCATTCAGTAAATGAATTGTTTCACCGGGTGTGTGAGATGTGCGCGCCATCTTGTCGTTCCCAGTATTGTCATCCAATTTAGGCAGAATGAACTGGGTTATCGTAGCGTGATATCGAGCACCAGTAACATTCAATGCTCGAGTAGGCTTATTTCGAAGAAGTATGGATGTGTCCAGCCCTAAATCCGCACCAAACAGTGACATATTGTGGATGCATTCGTTTTTCGACAATCACATATTGGTCGTCTGGCGATTAACGTAGCCATCAAGGTGAAAATTAACTTGACAGCTTATGATGGTTTTGCTCGAACATTCAGCATACAGATGTCAATGTTCAATATTCAATCCATTCAACGAATTCTTTTCGCTGTGCATGGTCGAATTTTATAAGCATGGAGATGCAGACCTTCAGTTGGCATACGCTGCAGAGAAGCCCTTCTTGTCCACGACGCCGATTTGAACTTTCTGGGTACTTTCTGGAACTTTCGATGGTATTTTAAAAGCAATTTAGTGTAAATTAGTCCCTCTCGATGCAGCGAGCAGCAAGCAGATCAAGCGAGATTTTGTAATCCTTTATAGAGATGTCTTTACGTGTGTGCGATATTTTGAGTAGTCAGATATCATCCGATTCAAAATTAGACTAATATAACGAATGTTTAATGGTTAAAGTGCGATTTTTGGTAGAGATCTTAATAAAGCCGATAGCCAGTGCTTTAAGACTTCAATCTTAGAATTTGTTTCTATATAATAATAATAATAGGTGCTTGTATATACTTTGATCAGCGGCATCTATTGATGAAAATGCTAAAACAAATGCGAAATATCAATATGATGATCGATGATTTTGACCTGTCTTTATATGAAATAAAGTGTTCCATTTAGTATTATTGAGTTATTCAGTGTATATAGACACTAATCATGGAACGCTCAAAATTGCGTTCGCGATATTCATTACTTTTTTTTGTTAATTTGCAGAAATCTGCTATCGAAGCCCATCAAATACTTTTAGAAGTTTACGGTAATGCTGCTCCATCATCTCCCAATTATCGGTTTTGGCTTCAACAGCTTAAAAATGATGCTTTTCATGTCAGTGACAAAATGCAGCAAAATGCAGCCTGCACTTATTGGACGAAAACCCTATTCGAACTATCAAACGACTTTCGAGCAGTTTAGCGGTGGATGAATCAACTGTTTCTAGCCATTAAAATGTAATGGGAACGATCCAAACGGAGGGGAAATAGCTAACACACTAATTGACAGCAAATTTCGAACTATTTGAACAACGCGGTGTTCTTGCTTGCCAGGCAAAAAAACAGACGATTTTTCTTGACGATGAGTGGACTTACTACGGGAATCTCAAGCGCAAAAAGCCATGGATTAGCCCAGGAGAGCCATGCATATCGACGCCGAAGTGGAGCATTCATGGCCACAAAGTTATGTTCTGCATATGGTGGGATAAGCAAGGTGTAGTGTATTACGGGCTGCTAAATCCCATTATCACTGTTGCTGCAGATGTCTGCTGACGCCAATTGAAGAAATTCAACAGCGTATTGTTGCAAAAAAACCCAGCAATAGCTGTTAAGAGACATTGTTGCATGACAACGCTGGACTACATGTTGCCAGGCTTTGTCCAGAATACACGGTTGCAGTTCGAATGAGAAATTCTACTGCACGTAGCGTGCTCAGCAGGCATAGTGCGTTCTTATTACTGATAGTGTGTTCTGTTCGGATCGATGCAGCATAGCTTAGCTGGCGCGCGGTTCCGTAAAGTTGAAGAAGTGCGAAAATGGATCGATGATTGGATCGGTGCCAAACCCGTATCATTCTTTCGACACGGTATCACTGCGTTGCCAGAGAAGTGGGAAAAAGTTTTAGAAAAATGAAGGGGAATATTTTGATCGACATAAATCGTAACAATTTCCCTCAGTGAATGCCTTTTCCAAGTGAAAAAATGATCGGGATACATGCAAGCATCAAAAATAATAAAAAAAAAAATTCAAATGCAAAGTTTTCCTCATCCTTTGATCTAAGTAAAGAGTCCGAACGGGTGCTCCAGAAGCTTAAATGTTTGATAAAAATGCGATTAATTGATGACTGATTGGTTGACCTTCGTTATGATGGCATCGATACGATTATACCAAATTTGATTACTCAAGCTTGTCGACTCTCCTATGGGGTAAACACTCACATCTTTTTTGTATCGTTTCGACCTGACCGCAAATAGAGGATATTAGACGCCATTGCGCTTACCTTAAAGAAGAGAAAAAAACACAAAATTCAGGCCATGCCGGATCATTAAGCATAACTCTTCTGCATCATCGGTCTTTTAAGTTTCTGTGTTAAACTTAACTCGATTACTGAACAGATATCAACGAATTCGTTTTACTATCTTGAATATCTCCTTTCGACAAATTTCGATTAATATTCACAAGAAGTGAAACGTTTTTATGGCTTTCCTAATATCAACCTTTCTTCGTGATGTTATTGTAGTCGCAAACTTTATATGAGTGACTGAGTTGCGTGCTGACTGCTTAGTTGATAATTTTTTCTTTCTTTTTTCTTTTTTTTTTTTAATTGTTTCGTTTCCTTGAGGAAGGCATGCGCTGCTGCAGACAAATAACGTATTTTTGTAGTTTTTTGCTGCTTGTACGTTTGTGTGTTTGTATATGTTTTTAAGCATTTATGTTTATCTCGTTGCACTTAATTATGCAAAATGTTGTGCAAATTCAATTACCCTGCCACTAATACAAAAACAATCAAGACAGCGACAATAACAACAAGAACAAGAACAACAACAACAACAACAAAATAACCAAAATTTCTTTGCCTTACGTTGGTAAGCATTTTGTTATTTTGTTAATGTTTCATATTCATCCTCTCCTTGTCCTCTTTGATGACAACATCAACACATTCTCCACTACTACTGCTCTACAACATAATAATTGTACAATAGTTATACAGTAACAGCATATTATGGCATATAAGCGCATACAACGAACCATATATAAATGAACGAACGTATTTAGTTTCGTTTTAGGAAATTGTTTTTAAGTTGACATTTAATAAGTTTTAAACGCTTATTATGTTTACAATTGTTGCTGCAGTTGGTTATTAAGTGCTGTACTTACATAGTGACATAAATACGCATACAAAAAGACAAATATATATATATATATATACACATATATATATATATACACTAATTTCCCCCTAATGCGTATTATTATAATAGTGCAGTTGGATGCACAAAGAGATATGAAGCAGAGAAAAGTATCATCAGACAAGAAAGTTGCTTAGGAACATAACAGAGCACTTTGTTAGGATCATGGATACGAACCACATGGCTCCCCTAAACTTTAGCAAATAAAAGAAACAAATATCTATACATATTTTTCATATACATTGAGGTGACCAGACTAACGAAGAAATATTAGATTTCACTTTTTAACTACATCTACATGATCATTAAGACAACGAATATTGTCTTGCATAGATATCCAAATGCTTAGCATAGGTTGCTTTGCGGTAATACAAAAAAAAAAAAAAAAAATAAATAAATAAAATAATATTTTGGTTCTTGAAAAGATTATGAACAGAATATATTGTGCATATAAGGCTGTAGCGAAAATCGAGTAAGTTTCTAATGAAAAATATCTAGAAAGCATTGCCTTAAACGTGAATATCTCGACAAATTTATTGACTGTTCATTAAGATTACTATCGATTTCTATAGTTAATAAATTCGTTCGTCGGAGTTTGATAACTATGATCGGTCAAGTCGAATTCAGTAGCTACCTGAAAATACATGGCACTTAGTATAGCGAAGAGGTCTAGGACAGATCTTTCAGCACGATGCAAACTCACGTCCGACGGTTGTTTTTCAATATTTCTTCCAAAATTCTTCACTACTGCTACTTGCTTTAGATCAGATTTTAAATTTGGATTGAAAGGAATCGTGAAAGCATTTTTTGTTGTTATAAATTCCGTATCCATATACTTTAAGAGTATTTGCTTCCTAGAATCCAAAGAGCTGAGGGTCCCAAATTAAAAAAAAAAAATGTTGCGAAAACTAAAGACCTCTTTAACGTGCTTTCTGCCAAATGTACCGTTTTCAGTACACGATAAAATGCGTCAAATTAAATATTCAAAGTTAACATAATAGAGTTTAAAAAAATAATTGTTGCTATCATCGTGTACGGTACAAGCAGCGTGGCGAATATTTTATCGATATATGGCTCTTTTGCTTCATAGTTTTAATATAAAATAAGTTCGCCTGAGTAGTCGAGTAGGTAAAATATCTACGCTCAGGCGCCATGGGTTTAATTATCAAGTGCGGCAAAGTTTTTTATGAAGCCAAGAGACTTGGATGCTAATATTTTAAGACTTAAGACTTCGAATTTATTTTTTTCGTTAAATTAATTATAATCGTATTATATAATAAATAAAAACAAATACATTATTTATGTCGTATGACGCATTGTCTTGCGAAAAATATATGTCTTCCTATATTTTATTAATTTATTATTATTTATTATTTATTTCATTACAACATTAAAACCTGGCTATAACATAAAATTAGTTAAATCTGATATCCCGCCTTTATCAAAAGAAAACAAAAAAAGAAGAAATTATTTATTAACTTTATTTTTCGTGTACTGAAAACGATCCACATGGCATGGCATGAACTCCTAAATAACTTGTAAGCGAATATCTTAATATAAATACAGCCGGATTTGCACGGTACCGTAAGGTACGGAATTGTTCAAGCGGACTTATACCTACGGTATGGTTCGGTCCTTCCGCTGAATTTTATGATATGCTCAAGTGATTTACTTCAGTTATTTCGAAATTTGTCATTTCTATTCGGCGATTTATGGGACCATAAAGGCAGGTAGGTTTTCTATAGTTGATGGATCATCAAGGTGGTGAAATGATGAGATATAAGAATTTGAAAAGTTGTCCAATTGCTTCAATTGCCCAGCAAAGCATTTCGTCGTGGAAAAATTGCGGTATGATGCCTAGAGATTAAGTCGGCCTGGTGATAAGACACTGGCAAGTGATGCGATTTAACCATGAGAACGAATTGCGTCAATGTCTCCGAGCTGAGGCAAGACAAGGATGTTAAGATTTCACCTTAACCACCTGGTGTTAATGAGTATGCTAAGGAGTAGCCTTTTAATGAATCCCAAGTTCGCAAATGCAACTGTTATTCAAATGTATATAAAAGAAATGATTTATTTGCTGGCTTATGGTCACTTTTGCATGCAAATCCAATCTGTTTTATATTTCAGAAATTTAATTTTTTAAATGCCTTTTTTTATTCATTTTTTTTTCCTTTTTCTTCTTCTCTTTTTTTTTCCTGTGTCTTTAAATTTATTTTTTTTTTTTTTTATTCTCTATCTTTTCAACATGAAAAGGGTACCGCTCTCATAGTAGTTGCTAAGCTTTCAATTTTCATTTTATTATTTTTACAATTTCTGTGAAAGTAGTAAAGCGAAGGGCGGGGAGAGAGAGAGATGGATAGCGAAAGAAGCTTAACGTTATCGTTATTATTATTACTATTATTATTACCATCGTCATCATCATCAGCATAATCTTTTGCTTTATATTGTGTCCACGATTTCTGGGTATTTTATATGTATAGAATTTTCACTTGTTTGTTACGAAATCAGTCTGTCAGCCAGTCAGTGTCAAGTAGTTTAGCAGTTAATGCTTATCATAAACGTCACACTTGAGGAATATGAGATAAAATTGTTGAAGGACAGACAAACACACGCAGCCACAAGCATTTTTTTTTCTTTTTTTTTTTTGTTAAGCTTGCTAAAGCTCTTAAACAAATTTCTTTTGTAAATACTATTAGAGCATATAACGCTGGGCCGAGAGCGTTAGATCTCACCGAATACATACAATGATAACATTTACATATCAATAATATCCTTAAAGTCTGCATTTAATTTAATTATACGGACACGAAAACGACAAACGACAAACGGCAAACGACAAGCGACATCTATGCGGTACAAATAAATTAGCTTAGCAAAAGATAAAGGCAGCCATCATCTAACACACATTGTTATTGCTTTGCTTTACATATTTAAGTTATTAAATAAATGGTGAGCTTTCTCTTTTCTTCTTCTTTTTTTTCTTGCGTAGAAATTAACTTAACTTAATTAGCTTCATGAGAAGTGCAAGCATTGTTGTATGTGCTTGTTATCTTTGCTTAGCAGAAAGAGTGAAATTGCTCTCGATTTCTTTGAATATATAATAGAATGGAATAGAAAAGGATTTTTAATTGTGAATTTTGCGATTATGTATTGGTAAGGGTCGGGCAATGAAAGGCGTATTTTCTCAAGGCTTCATCGGGTTTAATTAAATTATTCGGTCGTTCGGCTTTAATTAGCTGCTTTAAGTCATAGTCAATAAATTTATTGTTGCATATAAAGCCTCTCTCTCTCTCTCTCTCTTTTAGACACTTTGACGATATTTTGTCAGTAACTGCTCCACGGTATTTAGATTGTTAGACTAAAAACAATGAAGCAATGGTTTCAGGCCCAACATATCTAACATTTCTCATAAAATGTGTACGCACTAACACCAATCAACCCCATCTTTAATACATGTATATATATATATATATATATATATATATATATATATGTTGCCAGTTGTTGTATTGTTGTGCTTTGGTAACTTTATGCATGATTTGGTGGAACGCATGTTCAGCTATTTTGCAATGAAATTGCAAACATTGTTTGTAACGATAGATAGGGTGCAGTATATATGCTAAGAGTAGAAAGGAAATCGATAAAATGATTAAATTTTTCCCAGCATACGCATTAGTAACCTAGTGATGTGTTGGGCGTAAGTGTTAATCGAGCCACAATTACGGACACCGTGTGATAAGTGTGGTAATTAAACTGCACTTTTCTTTCTGCTTTTGTTGTTATGGTTGTAATGGGTATTGTTATAATGCATTAACACACAGTTGATGTTAGCGGCTTTAGTTTTAAATTAGAGAGAAATTTCATTCAAGTTATTTTAGGCAAAAACAAAAATTAATTGTATTAATTTTATACAGAGCGGAAAGTATGTTTAACATTATAGCCGTTGCACACTAGAGCAAGCATTTTGAAAAAAGTTTCTTGTGCAAATAAGCGGGCAATGTACAGCCGATAAAGTTCATGGGTCCTATCACTCTTCAATAACAATAAAACATTCGAAATTTATACATCGCTCGATGGCAGTTGGCAGATCTCTGAGTGGGTAAAGATTATATTGTAGTAGTATGAAATGTCTTTTGCCCGGGAAGTGAGTTAATTGCGCGTACAAGCAATGCTAAGTCGATTCACTGGCTTTCCAGAAAGTATAAACATGTTTCCTTTTAACTGCCATTGTTGGCTTTTGCGTGACTACCTTAGTTTCAGTATCTCTTTACGTTCAGGTAAGCCACTTGCTTAAAATTAGATGCTGCGTGCAATACTTGCTTCCTATTCCCTCATTCTAAGCAGTTTTATGAAAAGGTTTTCAAAATATGATTCACCGACAATGCCACCTGATTTTAGCGCAGTCCATCGAGGGTGTTGCATTTCACGAATTTGTTACGTAGACTACGCGTGTTTTTGTTGACCGTGTGATTAACACATCGGGGAACATCTTTTACTCTGCGGTGAACAGTATTTCTTTGAGCACTAGTTCGAAGAGTGGCCACGAGACCACACTATAGGCTTAGCTGTAGCTGAGCTGGTGCTGTTAACAACTAGAACAATCTTCAAGGCCATTGGTAATCAGTTAACTATATTAACCTCTTTGGAAAATGTGCATCCAGTAGGTGCTTGAACGTATTTTAAATTTGATGATTTTGACCTTTCTCCACATAAAGTAACAGTCTTCCGTTTAATATTATTGAGTTATTTGAGTATACAGACGCTCACCATGAAATGCTCGAAATTGCATTTTCGATTTTTATTACTTTTGTTGTTTGATTTGAAGAAGTTTACGGTGATGCTTTAACAGTTTAAAAATGATGCTTTTGATGTCAGCGACAAAATGCGGGCTGCAGCAAAACTTGCTGGATGAAAACCCTATTCGAACTATCAAACGACTTTCGAGCAACTTAGCGGTTGATGAATCAACTGTTTCTAGCCATTAAAATGTAATGGGAATGATTCAAAGGGAGGGGATATGGCTAACACACCATTTCAACAACGCGGTGTTCTTGCTTGCCAGGCAAAAAAACAGACGATTTTTCTCGACGATGAGTGGACTTACTACGGGAATCTCATGCGCAAAATGCCATGGATTAGCCCAGGAAAGCCATGCATATCGACGCTGAAGTGGAGCATTCACGGCCACAAAGTTATGTTCTGCATATGGTGGGATAAGCAAGGTGTAGTGTATTACGGGCTGCTAAATCCCATTATCACTGTTGCTGCAGATGTCTG